>VYXF01012136.1:458282-537212 GCA_013397295.1 Polioptila caerulea | reverse complement strand
TTTAATGTTTGTTTTTGTTTTTTTTTAAAATTTTAAGTCGTTGTAAATACTCCCCCGCCTTGCGGCTCGGCTCCCTCTGGAGCACAGGCTGCTCTGTCCGAAGTGGTTCCCATTCAGCGCGGCTGTGTGTGGAAATGCCCTTCCCGTCCTTCCCATTCACTCACTGCAGCGTTTTCATTGCCGTTTAAATGCATGAATGACAGTAATCGTGAGGCGGAGGGAGGGCGCAAACACAAGCCCTGTTCGGTTTCCCTAATGTTAACATCACTGAAATTTCCATAGTAAAACACCACGGTATGACTTGTATGCATATCATTGCTCCTTTATATTAACTGAAATTCCTACAGCTCATATGCCTTCACAGGAATTTAATTGTTGTCTTTTTTTTCTTTTTTTTTTTAGGTGTTTGTTTCAGGATGGTAAGGCAATGCTGGATTTGCTAGCTACTCTATGGTATAATATTTCCAGTGCTAAAAATAAGGCAACAGGTCTGTGGGGTGTAAATATACCCAGCCTGAACTTTGGTTGGATGGTTAAGTGCCGTGAGTAGATTTTAAGTGGTTTTATGCTAAAACGGATTTTTAAGAGCTTGCTAATGTGTTGCTTCTATAGATTGTGGTTTGGGTTACTTCTGATGTGACAGCCACAAGAATGTTGTAACACTTTAACCTTTAGAAAGGTTAAATCTGAAACAAGGTGCTTCAGTTAAATTTTTCAAATGGCAACTCATTATCTGTATTTAAAAAAGGTTACTGTGCAAAAATGTGCTGAAAATAAGCACCTTGTGGCTCATACCCTCAGCAAGTGACTCCAGCGGCTCTGAATTGCAGCAGGTGGTTTTTCATTTCACAGAAACCCACGAAACAAGAGGATACAATTAAAGTAAAAGTAGTGGTTTTGTCTCAAAACAGTGCCCATGCTTAATATTAAACCTGAGAAATTTTATGTATAGTTTGTATGTATTGTGAAATAGTGCCAAGTGGAAATGAACAGAGGACTGCAGTGGAGTTTGCCTTGAATTTAGTTATTCTATCAAAGAAGAAAGGGTAACTGCAAGCTTGCTGTGCCTTGTTTTGAGCTGACCCAGAGTCATGTGAGCACACAGCTCAGTGCCAGTCCTGAGCTGCTCTGCAGTACTGAGGAAAAGGTTTGCAGCTGCATTCCCGTGCTTTTGGGCAAATTCCTTTGGAGAAGCTGCTCATAATCACCTTGGAAAACGCTCTTCATAGTTAGCACCACTTTTTCTTTGGCTAAACCACCCCAATGCACATTTTGTCCTTTGGAATGGATCATACAGACTTGAAGTTTGGCTCTTGCTATTTGTGAATTTCATCACAACTGTGTGGCTGGGAAACCATAATTTTTTGGTATTGCAGAAATATGCTTGGTTTTTTTCTATTAATTAGATTCGACCTTTGCTGGGTTTTTTTTCAGTAGAAATGCAGCAGCTGGGGGTAGGATTTCAAGGGTGAAAGTCAGGTGGAAAGGATTTGAAAGGGAACTGAGAAGTTTGTACATGTAGCAGATTTAATGAGTTTAAAAACTGGTGTTTGAAGGGTTAAATGGGCAGTGATTGGAGCCATGAAAAGTAATAATGTAGGTACAAGGGAATGGTGTGGGGTTAGTGGAGTCCTTTGTCATCAAAATCTTGTTCTTTTTGGAAAATGAGCTGTGCCTGCTGCAACTCTAGAGCTGCCAGGAATATCTGAATGCCTGAGGATGAGCATCACTCATGGATTTTTATTTTTTAAGTGTAGCTCTTACAGCTGGGCAAGTGCAATGGGGGGGTTAAGTGTTCTGTCTGTGGTGTCTGTGCTGGCACTGATTGTCCTCTCTCATTATTTCCCAAATCAGTACACAGAACAGGAAGCCAAGAAATTAGGAGTGGTTGGCTGGGTTAAAAATACCAGCCAAGGAACTGTGACAGGCCAAGTTCAGGGTCCAGAGGAGAAAGTGAATGAAATGTAAGTATTTCTGTGTTAGTTTTTTGTTTTTTTGGTTTTTTTTTTTCTTTACTCTTATTAAAGTCATTCACAGAAGTGTTTTTAATACGAAGTGACAAGTAGATCCATGTGTCAGTAATGTAACAGTGTTTTCATTGACCTTTGGAGGTAAGGAGGTGCATTCTTTAATCTGTGAACAAGTCTTTAAGCTTGAAAATACTGTGTTTCCATTTTCAGTGTCACAGGGCTTGGTAATGTGTTTCCTTAACATCCTCATTTCCTGTGAAACGAAGAGAAAGCCTTTATTCATGTGACTCAAGATCTGTTTTTAAATTCATCAAAACTTTGCTTGTTAAAAAAATGAAGAACTTCCTGAAATGCTTTTTCACTCTGTGCTTAAACAGTTTAAAGGAAACTGGGTTTAAATATGATTTTTTTTTTCCCCCCTCTGATTTAAGAAATCCTCATAATATGAAAATACACATTTTGGCCAAGGCCTGCAGTGTCTGCCATTTAGAAATGAGTTTTGAAGTATTTTGGTGCCTTTTAAAGAATGGGTAATAATTTTCATTATGAAATTGCCAGTTTCCAGGAGCTTAAAGCCATCACTGAGGAAGTGATGAGTGGAAAAACACAAAGCCTGATTGAGTTGCTTCCAACTATCATTTTTTGCAAGTGTGTATACAGGGAGATTGTTGGGACCTTTAAAAAATCCTTCAGGGATTTGCTCTCTCAATAAATGGGTGAGGGCAAAACTTCCCTTTTCTAGATGGGGAATTAGCAGTGCACATTCTGCCAATGCTTTTCCATACAGGAATTGCTTTAAAACTGAACTTGGATGAGGAGAAGTTGGCTTTGTACACAGAAGTGTTGCACATTCTAGTCAGAAAATTTAAATGGTTTCCAATCATTTTCCTTGGTTTTGTGCTTAATATGAGGTTGCTTATCTTGGGCTGCAAAACATTTACAAAGCCAGAGGAATATGGGTTTTTTTCTTATATCAAGTTTACATTTACTTTTTGAAAGAGTTTTGTTAATACCCAGATCTCTTCATGTTTTGTAAATTTCACATTTTTATTTAACTTGGAACACGAGGCTGACCACGTGAGAAACCAAGGTTTGTTTTCTATTTATTGTCCTACTTTTTTTGTTTAAAAACACACATCCAGAAGAAATAAAAAGTTGTTTTCAGTTGCTGCTCCTTTATTTTATGTTGGAAATCAATGTGTTCCTCTGACGTGGGAATAATGTGGCAATGCTGAAGTCAAAGTGTGGTTTTTGATGCATGGATTATTAAGTTTGGAGTCCTGGAGTAAAATTCTGAAATAGGAAGACTTTTCCTTGTGCTTTCCAATATATGGAAAAGGAAAGAATAGTTTGTTTTTGTCATTAACTTGGTGAAGTTGCATGTGAAGAGGGAACTCTTGTGTGTGAAGTGCTCCTTTGAAAGACCCTTATTTCTGTCTGCTGGTACTTGTGAATAACAGATCAAAATGTGTTTGAGGCTCTGGAAGGTTTTTTCCAGCATTTTTAAATAATGCTATGAATTCATAATACTGTCTTTTCAGATTTGAATGTTTTTTTAAATGCTATATTTAAAAAAACAAAACAACAAAATGAGACTTGCTTCTGCTGTGGGAGATGGATACAAACCAATAACCCTAAACATGTATTAGTATTCCAAAAGTGATAAATCACCAGGAAAACATTCCATCACCAACTGCCTATGCGTGTTCTGGTTTGTGTTTTAGCCTTTCAGGACTTAAAGACACTGTGATGACACTTGTTAAAAATGTGTAGCTCCTGCATGTTCAGGGAAACAGAACACAGGGGAAGAAGTGCATGAGTCAACAGTCAGATACTTCCAGAAAGCCTCCTGATGTTTGTTAGCCTGTAGGAATCTTTCCAGAACAATTTGTGCTGTGTCATTTGGACCAATATTTTCACTTGCCCCAGCTTTTCAATTACACATGAAGCACAGAACAGCTTAAAAGTCACATGGTGATGGTAATAAAGCTTGTCAGTTTTTGCTGGTTCTGGGGTTTTAGTGTTAATGTACTTTAGGAGGAAGTAGCAAAGGTGCTTTGCTCTGTCCTAAACAATATTTATCTTTTTATGGTGCTAAATAGAATCAAGAACATGGACTAAAAAGAGTAGGGATGCCATTGAGAAGTACAGGTGTCCTACAGATAAACAGGCAAAGCAATATAAGAGGGAGAAAGAGAGGAACAAGGGATTGAGAGAAAGCTAAAGATAGGGAAAGTGTAAAAACTATGGAGAAAAGCCCATGAGGCTCTCCAGTGTTGCTGGAAGCATCGAGTGAGTAACAAAGCCTGCCTTTGTCCTGGTGCAGGAATGCAGCAGCCCTCTAACCCAACAGTTTTCTGGCAACTCCCCATTTTCTGCCCCTTTTTATTCTATTTTTGTATCAGTTATTATATTGGGAGGCACAGCCACAGTGTATCCAGTGCAGGCTCCACATCAAGAAGCAATGGCTTTGTGCAATTTATTTCTTTGTGCAATTTATTTCTTTGGGCAGGTTGCAAGGTAAGATACAACTTAGGAGGAACAAGGGGATGAGCAGACATAAAATGTAGCCATGCTGAGTTACTTTGAGAGGTGCCGTGCAAAATAGTTTGCCCTGGGACAAACAGCTGAGCAGGGGCCTCCTGGCTTGCAGAAATCAGTGTTACATTTTAAATAAGTGCCAACAACTGGGGCCTGGGAAGTGCTGCGTGTGCAGGGAGTTGTATCCCTGGTTGGACCGTTCCTTTAGTGTTGAACATGGGAATGAATTTCTTTGGCAGCGCTCAGAGGCTGGTTCCTTCATATTCAGTGGTGCCAAAATCTTGATCCTACTGCAAACTGGCAAAAAGTACCAGCCTTCCCAATCCTCAGATTGCAGTGGGAGTGTCTCCGAGCTGCAGGAAGCCCAAGGGATAGATGAGCACTTTTAGACATTTCTCTTTCAATTTTGCATTTGGTTTGGTTTTAATGAAAACCTTTCAGGTTCTCAGAGATCCGGTAACTTTTACATCAGGTGTTATAAAGCCAATTTTTAAATTGGGAGAGCTTGGAGGATGTTTTAGAGGGTGTTTTTAAGAGGTCTTGAGAGCCTTTTACCTGTCAGCTTGCTTTGGTATCCCTTGGTTTTTAACTCTAGATGGAGCTGTTAGTTCTGAAGATCCTCAACCATCCATGCTCTGTTTGCAGGGAATCTATTTTTAGATTGTTATGGCAGAATCCATCTTTTTCCTCAATGTATTTTATAGTCCTATTCCCTTTGCTGCTTCTGCTCCACACACATCACACCCTTTATCCTTGGATAACAAAAGCTCATTTTCAGACACTTTTACCTGTCAAGTCCCAAGAGAAGCAGAGCTGCACCATTTTTGTAGCAAAATAAGGTTTTATGGTAAAGTGGAGGCATTTTTTTTGCCAGCCAAGGTATGAGCTGATGATAAAAAATAGAGTAGAGGGTTGTAGTCCTTTGTTTTATTTCATATTTTTCCCAGGAATACTCACAGCACAGGGTTTCTCATTATAGTATCAGCACCTTGTGCTATTTCTTCCACTTTACCCATTAAATAAGGTGGGAGCCTGTGTAGCCATGGTGGCTGTTGCCATAGCAACTTGCATTGACAGGCTGGAAGTTGCTTTCCTGGGGGAATTTTTTGAACTTCAATGACAAATTGCTTAGTTATCCATTAAAAAGGGAAGATAAGAGTCTTTGTCGAGTGCCAAATGCAGAATTTACTCCAAAAATCCAAGGTTTCAAATCAGACTGACATTGAAAATGTGAAATTTTAGGGTGTTTTTTAGGCACAAGAACATAACAGCACAGTGAGTGTTCTTCCTGGATCTAGAGAAAGGCAGAGTTCTAAATATAGATGGCTTGTCTTGGAAATGGGTTTTAATTAGGAAACTAATGCTAATTTCACTTGAATGTTGTATTTTTTATTACCAATGTCATTTAAGATGAATTAATATTAATTAAGATTGAACTGGCACAAGACTTTAATTACTGTACTGTATAAATGCATAGAAAAATCTAGATTTTTACCATGTAGGAGAGGAAAAGGAAACTCTGTATTAGTTATTATCATATTTGTCATTGTTTCAGTAATCAGGTGTAGCCTAGATTCATGTCTGTGTCAAGTGACATTGAATAAATACTTTTCCCCAATGTAATTTTTTAATTGTTTGCACAGAATAGCCCTTAAATGGAACTGTATGCTACTAAAAATACCTGTGAGAAAAAAATTCTAGATCTTAATACCCAATCGATGTTTAGCTGTGAAATGAACAGATTTTAGCCAGTGTTTTGAGATTATTCTCTGTTTTTAAAGGATATTTTTAATAGTATTTTGCTCAAACTAGAAGTGTTGAGGAGAAGAACCCTTAATGTTGCTTTGCACATGGACTTGTCAGTGAGGCAGAGATGTGCCCCAGCAGGATGACTGAAATATTCCTGGGATGTGCTGTGCTTGGGAAGCTGACAGGGACAGATTTTGGAGAAAAGGGCAGAGGGAGATGAAAATCGCTTTCTTGATGTTTTTTTGTTTTTTGGTTTTTTTTTTTTTTTTAACTTTACTAAAATGCAAACCAGTGAAAGGTGATAGATTTGTTCTCATTTATGATGTAATGAAGAACAGTTTTTGCATTAATCACTGCTGAAAGTGATTTATAGTATTTCAGTGAATCAATAGCAAGTGACAGGTAAGTATGATGGGAATTTTATAATTCACTGTGGCTCCAAATATAATAAGATTAGATTTTTAATGTTTGCTTTTTGTTTAAAGGTAAGACTAATGTGTACTCAAACTAAATTAAGCTATAACTTTTGTGGGTAATAAAATGGTAAATGTGATTCTCTCTTTTCATATTGAATGTTTGAGGTATTAATTTGTAGAGTACAATTATTTATTGCTTAAAATTGACAGTCTAGATTGTGAATTATTGTAGTTATTGGTCCTCTAAATGAAATTTACTGAACGATTACTGATGATGGAGTGGGAGAAATGGGAGCAAACCTTGTTCTTTGGGGTTTTTAGCCATATAAAATGAGATGAATGAACTAATTAATTTGTTGTAGCAACTGTACTCTGTTTAAAAGCCAAGGAATGGGTCAGGCAAGTCAGAACATGGAGTTTTTTGGTTACTGAGAATAAAGTGAGTGAGCTGTTTAGCTGAAGGAGAGCTGCATGTGCTTCCAGCACACAGCCAGAGGCCCAGTGGCTGATCTTGTGCACTGTCCCAAGGGAATTCCCCTGTCCCTCTGGGGCCCAGGTAAAGGCCTGTGCCCACAGGGGCTGAGGGGAGAGGTGTTCCTGTGCTCTGAAGGTCACCCAGCCCACCAGTGACAGCCAGAAATAGCAGCAGCCTCCTGGCATGGCTCCTCTGCTTTCCACTGCCCTGGATGTGCCTGTTCCCTGCAATGCCTTAAACCACAAAAGCTTTTAGCCATGCTTGGGTCTTTCTGGATATAGAATAGTGCAAAAAAAAAAAAAAAAACCAACAGTTTTCCACACCCCTGTTTCTTCTACTGGAGTGTAAAAATAGCTGCCTTGCATGACCTTGTAGATTTTTTTTTTTTTTTTTTTTACAGTAGCTCTGTGGAATTGGAATTCTTTATCAAGTAGCTGCCTCCATTTTTTCTTATCACTGGAGTGTTTTTTGTTTATAGTGCATTTACCAGCTATTTCTGCATGTAAACAGGTCTGAATTTCTAGGATTTTGGCTCTGGAATAAGCAGTGTTAGTGTTTGCATTGTCTTGGAAAGCTCAGAATGTGATGTTAGGCAAGGCAGTTCAATTCTCTCCTGTCTCTGGTGGATGCTGCATTAATGCTCCCAAGTCCTTTAGAAGTGTTAAGAACCAAGGCTGAGTTTCCTATGGAATTCCAGACTTTTATTTGCTTTACTGATACTGGGTATCTGTGGGATCACTCAGTTTCAGCATCCTGGCTGCACAGTTAGAGGCAGGAAGGATTGCAAGGCTGTGTTGGATTGTGCTGTAAACACACTTGAGCTGTTGCTTGAACACTCAATTTAGGCATTTTATTGCCTGAAAGGAGTCATGTGCCTTTCTTCCACCCTGGGTAGTCAGGCTTCTTTTGGCTCAAAATTAATTTTAACTAAACCACAGTGACTGTTCTGTGGAGGATTGGTTGAGCTTTGTGGGAGACTGATTTAGAAATAAAATTTCTGATGTAATGCATGACTTCTCCTGGGAGCTTTTTGTTCATTTGAGCATTTATGCATTCTTGAATGCTGATTTTTTTGTTATTTAGCCACATGTAATGTTTTGTTATTTCCAGAGTGAAGGTGTTCTGTTATAGCTGATGCAGTAGGATGTGGTGCAGTTCAGTGCCATTTGTTTGGTTTTTTGTGCTGAATAAAGTGTTTAATGTGTCCTTAGTGCTCTACCACAACACTTAGAGAGACACTAATGAGTAAAATTCAGCTTAAACTAGGATTTTTAAATGGCTTTTGTTATTTAGTTTATCAGGGTGGGTAACTGCACACAGTCAAAAATAGATCTTTGGCAACAAACTGGTAATTATCAATAAAAACATGTACTTAGTTTAGGTTTCCTGGAAACCTATTCTGGATGTGATGTTTCAGACAAGTTCTGAAAATACAAACCAACTCATGTGACTCTTAAAGAACAGCTTCAGAACTGCAATGTTCTTGCTTTACTTTTGGTGTGCTGATATTTGAAAATTACTGAGCAGGGAACAAGCCTGTTATGATCATTTTTCCATCTGAAGGGTGTTACTCTGGGTCTGGAGATTTGTGTTTGTAATCCACAGGAGGAAGCAGCATTAAATTAATGCTAGAGCTGCATAATGTGAGGATGAGAAGTCCCCAGAAGGGCTGCCACAACTGGGCACACATTCAGGTGAAGCTGCTCCTGGTGGGAGATGTTTTCCCAGGAGGGAATTTTTTCCCTCATTTCAGGAGGGAATGTTTTCCAGGTGTATTAAATCTCACCTGTAGTACAGCAGGAGCTCTCCCACAGGAATGCCAAGGCGTATCCCAAATGGAAAATGTTTGGCAGACTTAACTGGGAGCCCTGTGCTGGGGAGGTGGATTCAGTTCTGAATTTGCTGGTGTAATTATGCACAAATTGTAGGTCTTGCTGCTGCTGATCTTATCAACGTTGTAGTGGTGAAAAGAATCTTCTCTGGGTTTTCAGCTCTTCCTTAGCCAGGTGAATCTAGGACTGGAAACAAAGTCTCTATTCCTTATGCCATGTTAGCCAGAAAGGGAGAGGAAGCTACTTCCAGCTTTTATGGGGAAAGAGCTCTGAAACCTGTTGATGTTGCTGTTTTGTTTTATTCCTTAAATTACTGTCATTCTGTTTTGGTTCATTGGCAAGCTGTGTTCAGTTTATTTACCATGTGTTTTATCAAAAATGAGTATGTTTCACACTCATGTGCTTGGGATACACCATTTGCAGAAAAATCAAAATTACTTCTGATGCTGCTCTTCCCTCGACAACTATTGGAGCATTGCAGCAGTAGGAAAAAAGTCTCTCTGGGTAACTTCATTATGTAATTCAATTTTATCTTGTTCTTTTTCCCCAGCTCCTCCCTCCCTCTACTCCCTGGTCTGACTCTCCAGGGAAATACAGTGTTTGTTTGTCTAAGATGGTGCCCTGAGATGTTTCCCTTGAACTGTGCTGGATGTCTCTAGCTATCCTGCAGAGTTAATACTGCTTTTGCTGTCTTTGTCTTTATGTGGCCCCTCTGAAGGGGGATCCTGAAGTCTCTCTCTGGAGAGAGTCACTTGGAGAAGTCCCTGGGTTTGTTCTGCCAGCTTTTTGCTCTCCAGCTGATTTACTAGAGTCACACTGTGACTGGATTTGAAGCTTTCTTTTCAAAGCTGGTTTTCCTGGAGATGTTTTTTCTGTAGCTGGGGTGAAACAGCTGGCTGGGCTCATCTATAATGAATGCTCTGCTTGTGTACCTTCAGTGCTTTCCACTGGTATTCACATTTATGCTCCACCCTTGTGATGCCCTGGGCTTTTCCTGCCACTGAAGGAACAAAAGAAATCAGTCTGGGAAGTGTTCAGAACTTCATGGTGAAGGGGAAGGCAGAGTTTTTCACTTAAGAAGAAAAATCAGTTAAATTTACTTAATGCCTAATTTAAAACTGAGCAGCTGATACTCAGTTTGGGCAGTTTCCTTGAACTCCCAATGAACATTCTGGTGGGAGAGGATCCTGGGCAAGGTGTTTTCCTTCCCTTTTTGACTCTCTAGAGTTGTAGAATTTAAATATGTGCTAGAAAACAAACCCATTTTGAGCAAAATCCTAATCCATTCCAATTTGCAATTCTCCCAGCAATTATTTAATGATGTTTCATTCATTTTACTTCTGGACCTGAGCAGGTTTGGTGTATTGTAGAGGAGCTCAGCTGAAACAGTCACACTCTACAAGTGCTGATCCTGAGCCTCTGTCCCTGCTCACTGTATAATAAAAACCTTTCCTTGAAATTAGATTTTAATGTCAGTGCTCAGAACTTTTCAGGTAGCACAATCTACACCCATGTTGGTCTGGCTAGGGTTAAAATAATTTTTAATTTTAGATGGCTGATGATTTGCAGGGGAGGTTTTCCAAGAGTTTGGGAAAAGGTTTGGTTGGGTATTCTAGGAGAGGTGGAGAAAAGCAGCTGCCTGCTGCCAGTCTCAGATCTCCCTGACCTACCCTGCTTTTCCAGGCTGTGGATCCAGGAGCTGGAACCTGAAAACTGAGCTCTTTCTTGGCAGTCAAAGGGCTGCAGGGCTCCTTTGTTGGAGTGAAGACTCCCAGCAAACTGCAAATTCAGTTCCATTTGGAGGTGAATCTGTTCGACCTCCAAATCAGTTTTCCAGGGAGTAACACCTGTAACCTGTCTCTGGTTGGGAGTACATGCAGAGATGGAATTTTGCTGCTGCTGCAGATTTCTATTGCCTGTGCTGTTCCCTGCTTTGCTGGAAAAGTGCTTGAGCAGTGTCACTCCATCTCAGGGATGGGAAAACCTTTGCTGTTCATCACAAACATCACTCCTTGTGTCTGCCTGTGCTTTAAAAAGCCTTGGCTGGGATGTGATCAAGATCCAATGGATTTCTGTGTTTTCTGGGTTTCTGTCTTGTCCAGCTCACACACCACACGAGTGGTTTTGTGTCAAGTTCAGCTGCCAGGACCTGCTTTTACCCAGCCTGGGGGTGGGGGTGTGTGGGTTTGATACTCTTACTGCAGTCTGTGATGTCCTAAATCCCAAATCAGCAGCAATGCAGTGCAGCTTCAAAAACCAGAGTTCATATTTGGTTTTTGGCATTGTAGTGGAGCCGAAATTGAGAGCCATGAAGAGGCTACCTAAATTTGGAATGAGGGCTTAGGCAAAATTTGATAAACCCTTGTTTTTTAAATTCCTAGGGTAAATATGAATTCAAATTGAAGATAATTTTGGGCAGTAGTACACATAGATTATCCCCATGCTGCATGTGGAGGAACTGAAGCACAGAGCAGAATCAGTAGAGTCTCTTATGGCAAATTTGTGATGGAGCTGAGAAGGGAGTGTGGGAGTGTTGATATCCAGTCCTGTGCTAATCCTTGGAAAAGAGTTTCTTCCTGTAAATTGTTGGGGCTCTGTGCATTGGTTAACTAATGTCAGTGAAGCACTGCCCAGAATTTCAGGGTGTATTATGCACTTATTTAGTTTCCAGTAACTGCTTTTGGACTGCTTCAAACCCCACAGCTGCATTATTGTATCAGCTGGTTCCTCTGGCCCAGATGGAGCTGTTGCTTTCTGCCAGGTCCAGAAGAAATCCATCTTTCTAATCTCAAAATGTTCAAGAGTACAGAGAAAAAAACCTGATAGGCTGGAGCCAGTCAGGACCTCATTCTGCTTTATCAGCATGAAATTCCTACTACTGGGAAACAGATAGTAAAATTAAGGAATAGAGCCAGACAATGAGAAAATGCTATAGGTTTTCATTTGTAATTTAGTACTGGGAGGAGCTGATTGGCTCAATTGCACAGAAATTGTGATGCTGGCTCTGGATTCAAGTTGTTCCCTGTTCTCTTCACCACTTTCCTCTTTGCTCTTCTGGTCCTGTAGTTTAAAACAAAACAAAATTGTTCAGCTTTCCTTGTTAGTAGCTATAAAATACAAACATGCCCTTTGTAGTTCTCACACACTAGAAGTGAAGCAATTGTTATATGCCAGCTGCCAGCTGGCTTTTTTTTTTTTTTTTCCTGTTAAATGCTAGTATTAATAATAACTTATTGGATAATTACATAGAAATTTTTGTTCTGGCTCGTGTCCATATGGATAGTATGGGCAGAAAATGCAGTGTGGAGTGGAACATACGAGCAATTAATCGTTTCAGTGAGTACTTGTAAACAAGGTCAGCTCAGCAGGCATCCAGGAAATCTCTTCTGAAATGTGATGCTGTCTTCATTATCCTTTTAGAGGGTGTTGCTGTAGGACCAGAACAGCGGCAGGATTTCTCTGCCATGCTCTCTTACTACACACAGCAAATTTCTGAGGGCTGGTAGACCCAGAGATGAACATTAAAAAACCCCAGACCTGCAATATTTTATTAGAACTGTGTATTATTCTCATCTTTGAAAGCTGCTGTTTTGCCTGAGTTTAGTCACAGTAATGCAGCCTAAGAAAAATCTATTCCACTTGGTGCACAGTTTAGTATTTTAGCTAATATCAAATGGGATGTTTCTGACTGGGAATAAGAGGAGCATGTGGAAGGCTGACAACCTCGATATTTACTGAGTCCCATGTTCTGAGAAATGCTAAATATTTTGCTTGGTGTTGTTTAATAGAACTAAAAATCATCTTGAGTTTTGTAGTTATCAGACATGCAAGCCATGCCTGCTGGAGACCTCAGAATTGCCAAGTCTGGAGCACACAGGGCTCAGGAATGACACAGTGTGGTTGTGGCAGAGGTGCCTGGGACTTAAAATGTCCCCTAGCCATGTGGGATTGATGTGGGAGGGGATGCTGGAGCTCTGGGATGGTGCTGGGAGCTGTGCTAAAAATCCTTCCTGCTGGAGACCTGCCCAATGCCTTTGCCCTGAGGAAACCACTCCGTGTTATTAGCTCTCCTCTTCCTAATTATCCTCCCAAATGGAGATAAAAAATGAACTTAATGGCTTTAGCTGGAGTCCTGCATGGAAATTTGTCATCTCCCAAGGGGATCAAGTCACTGGGAATGTGACTCCTATAGAAAGTCCTAAAAGAGGTCTGTGTTGCCATGGGGTTTGAAAATAGAACTTCCTGAAATTC
The DNA here is from genome assembly GCA_013397295.1 of Polioptila caerulea. NCBI lineage: Eukaryota > Metazoa > Chordata > Aves > Passeriformes > Certhiidae > Polioptila > Polioptila caerulea. The sequence continues at coordinate 523,978 of VYXF01012136.1, read as the reverse complement.
TCTAAGTGTTTTTCCAGCTGATGTGGCTTTCCAGAAGGATGACCTTCACCTTGAGATGGATGGCTGAGTGCAGAGCCCAGGTGCCTTCAGTGGGATTGTGCCTGTGCATATCTCCCTGACTTGTTATGGGAAACACTTCCCTTGCTCCTCTGGCCTGTTTAAATCACAGTGTGTGCTTCGAGATGTGGGGGACTGGACAGAAATAGAATATTCTTTGTTCTGGGCCAGGTGATCTGTGCTGCCTATCCCAGTGTTTCCAGTGAATAGCAGGAATGGAGTGCCAGAGCACTGAAGGCAGGAACTGTGCAGCCTCTTGGGTTGTGTGGGGCAGTGTCCAGGGCAGCCAAGTGTTTGTTTGCAGGCAGCTGCTTGTTGTGGCTGTTGTTAGAGAGGACCTCAGAGGACAAAGTGGGAAAGGACAGAGAGTTTGTAGTCCTGTCAATAATGTGTTGATGCCGATGAAGTTATACCTGGCATGCAGCAAGTGTTAGTTTTGAACAGCTGTCTTTAGGTAGGAACAGGTTCTCTGATCCACACTCTCAAAATACAGAACGGGCACGTTGTGCTGGTCACGAGATTGGGCAAATCCTCCAGTGGAGGTTGGTGTAGAAAGGGACACAGGTGCCCTGGGCTGCCCGAGGGTGGTACACAGAGTCCATTTCCAGGGAGTGTTGATGCCACTTGTTTGGAGCTCTGTGGTTGGTAACCCTGCTCTCAGCCTGCCTCCCTGCTCCTAGTGGATCAGCAGGGAACATGCCAGTGGATTTTGGAATGCATCTCAAGGTCACATCTAAATACAAGAGAACAAAAGGGAAGGACTGTGATACATTTCCCCCCTAGTCTAGGCAAGAGCAGAGTAGCTTCTATATGGCTTTTATACAGCAATCCTGGGATTTGCTGAGGAGGAAGGAATAAGGTGAAGTACTCTAAATGCTGGATAAGAGAAAACATTAGTTCTGGTTCTGTAACCAGCTCAAAAAACAGAGAATAAGATGGGCAGGACAACCAGGTACTTCTATTTTTGTTGATGATTCTGCCCCTCTGCAAGAGAGGGACGAGCAGCTGTTTTGACACCAGCAGAAATCCAGGAGCACTTTTGTGTCCTGGCTCCATTCCAGCTTGACAGGAAGCAAGATCCTCTGGTAGCAATTTAAGTTGAAGTTTTGGTTATTTTGTACCACTGTAATGTGGCAGAGTGTCTGCATCTTCTTTCAGAGAAGCAATTCTGCTTTGATGACATTCAAGCTGTCTAGTGATAAAAAATATAAAGCCAGACTCTGGAAAGAGGCTTTCAAAGCATATGGGTCTTGATGAAAAGATTTCTTTTAAGAAAGGTGAAAAATTAAATTCCTCTGGGAGAAAGGTTTATAACTTAAGAAATTATGCCAAGAGGGCTCTTGTTCTAGCAAATAACTTCTGGTGTGTTTCAATTGCTGAATTAAAAAGTCTAGAAAGGGAGATAAGTTTTAGATAATTATAGAGAACATGGTTTTAAAATCTGTTTTCAGGCACAGTGATAAAATGTAATTCACTAATGACTCAGTGATAGCATCTTGATTGACTGTATTGCTAATAAAACATTTTTGACAATACTTGATGTCTTTTGCTTGAGGTCCCAGTGCTTGGTACAAAACTACTCTATAGGAGTTGAAATTCTGTTTTAAATAAGCGTTTGTAGCCTTCCATATTGCATTGTTGAGATAATGCCAAAATCCCAAGGCAGGCAAACATCTGAATTTTGGTTAATGATCTCAGATTTCAGCTGGTCTCATGATTTTTTGGCAGTTGATTAATAAATCTGAACATGAGGGATTATTACTAATCCTTAGTGAAAAGGAGATAGTAAGAGTATTATGAATAATTTCCAGGTATTTTTTACCCTGTTCAGGTTCATTGCACACTTTGCTGCTCTGGTGTCCAATTCTGCCAATTAAAAAAATGGTAAAAATAAAACAGTTATGTTCAAGTAGGGCCCTGATATATTTAAGTTTTACCCTTTTTTTGTCAGATCCAGTGTGATACTGATGGCAAATGAGAAAAAGCAGATCCTGAATCAGTGATGGATCATTTCCTGCAGTCTGTCTTTGGACTGTGGAAGTTTTGTATCTTAGCAGGTAGGAATGTAAAATGTAATTCAGACACTCAAGGGAAACAGAACAAGCATTTTGTTCCAAAATCACGTAACTTGCCCTTGTTTTCAGTCTATTTCTGCAGTAGTTACACGGGGGTAGTCACAGACCTGTATTGGTCATTTCTCCTGTTAATTTTGTGTTGTTTGGTTTCAAGCCAAAACCAAAAAATGGACAATGTTAGGATTTTTTTTTTCCTTGGGTTCTGCCTGTTTGCATGTTCTGAAAATCCTTAGCTTGAGGAGCAAAACTGGATGCGTTTGAGATTGGCAGGGTCTTGGGGATTGAATTCTCCTTAGCTTTCCCTTCAGAACTCTGGAGGGTTTAAGTGGTGCCAAGGAACCATTTTCCGGCTGACTTGGTGTGTACAGTGCTGTTACTGTCAGGAAAGTTTGGTTCAGAGCAGAGCTCACTCCTGTGCCCTTTCAAAAATGGCCCTGGGAGCAGCCCTTGTTTCATTTTTCCAGCTGCATTTGCTGTTTCCAGAGCTTATCCTGAAGTCATGGCTCTCCTCTGACTCATCGTTCCCTGAAGTCCTGAGTTTTCCTGAGTCAAAACAACCCTTGGGTTGGATCTGCAACAGCACAAACTGTCAGCTGTGTAATGATTAACACGTTGGGTCAATGGCAAGCTGAGGAATTGTATTTACTTTTTTTAAAAAATAAAAATTTGGCCTTCACCATCACTCAGGGCAATAGGGTATCAGAACAGAAAGAATCATTGGGTGTGAGACAGAGTGATGCCCTAATATTGTTATGGAAAATGAGTTGTGAATGAGTTGGGAATTGTTTGGATGCTCTTCTCTCAGATTTTAAGATACTATTTTTTTAGACATTGCTTTTTGTGGAATTGTTACAGGCAGGAACCTGAAAATAGGGCTGGAACGGCCAGGAGAGTGTGGCGAGGTCCAAAATCTCTGCCAATGCCACCAATACTGGACAGATCTAAAAAGTGACAAACTCTTGAGATTTCTTTGAAATTTATTCCTTTGAAAGGAATGAAAACATCTTGCCCAATGATACTTAATTTTCTAAATTCTAGGATCATGATGCTGATACAAGGGGTCAATCTTGCGTGAAGTGACTTTGAAAAGCCTTTTATTTCTCTTTTCTAAACATATAAACTTTCTCTAAAACATGAACTTTTTCTAAAACATATAAACTTCCTTTCCCTGTTCATTGTGTTAAAGAACATAGTTGATTAGAGACTGTTTACACCTTTCCTCATCAGTCTCTGGGCCTGCAACACAGAAATGGGAGTACCCAAGATATCTTTCAGTGATAAATTCTAAAATTAAACCATGCAAGTGCTCTGCCTTTGTCTCTAACTCTTCACTTCACCTTATGCAGAGGTGGAAAAAGCTTCTCCTTGACCAGCTGGCCTGTGTTCCTCTTCCTTGTTCTCCCTGATACACTTTATTTCTGATTTTTCTCATTTGCTGTTCTGATTCACTGCTGACATCTCATTTCTCCTCTGCTGGAAGCTGCATTTTCTCAGTCACTAGTACAACATTTTTAGTTCTATGTAGCTATTTAAAAAAAAAAAATTAAAAAAAATTTTAAAAGGTGCTTATATTTGGAGGATTTGATTCTCATGTAATTTAAAAAAATATTTTAAATTAATCCTTGTTGACTGGCTTTGTAGTTCAGTGTTTTTACACTAGATGTCAATCTACTTGCATAAGTGGAAGTTACTATTTTGTGCCTTCTAGATATTTCTCTCAGCAACTCCCCTACTAAAATGCTGCTTTCCATCTGCTTTGCAGGGGAAATCAATGCCAGGAGAAAATGGATGAGTTGAAATATCGATTTTCTTTTGGTGGCTGATGTTGAACAGGACTTTTTGCAAATAAGACAGCAGTTTTGGGGTTGTCAAGTGTAATTAAAATCACTTATTTCAGTAAAGCTGGTTAACAGCTTTAGAGGAAAATGAAATTTCAGCCAATGTAGAGAAACCTGTTCCAGTGCTTATTTCTTAATCTTTCCCTCTTTTCAAACACCATTCTTGCAGGGTTTGATTGAAATGAGATCTTTGAGTTTACAAAAGCATTTCCCACCTTGCCATTGCAGAGCCAGTGCTCCAATGAATTGTTTAGGAATAAATGAAACTAATTCCTGCTAGGAATGCAGAATTCAGTGAGTTACATGAAAGTTTCTTGTTACAGAGCAATGAATAATTATTAACTGCTTTTTAACCTATAGCTCCTCGTTGAATCAATCTCTTCCCTTGTTTTACAACTCCAGTTCTGTGATCTCTTCTGCCTCTTCTGAGAGGCCCCAGAGTGTAAAAGCTATTTTTTTTCCTATCCAAGCAGTGTTTAAAACATGTTTTAATTTGTATTTGTGGAAGATGAACCAAGATGATGTTTTATTTTGCTCTAAATATACTAAAATATAATGCTCCTATACTTCATTATTTTTTAATTTTTGGAGTGCATATCACTGCCTTATTAATACAGTTTGCCAAGATTTTCTTTAGTGCATTAAAACTTTCAGACATCATTGAAGAAGAAAGCTGGCTGGAACTTCCAATCATTTGGAGAGCTATGTTATTTAGAAATCAGTTTAAAAAGGGAAAGGATATATTCAACATGGCAGTAAAACAGAGAAGCCAGAGAGAGCATCATGGCTTGTTGAAAGAAAGTTATATAAGAATTTTAAATATGCAGAGACTTGAAGAGTTTGTGCTTCTTCATTATGAAGTTGAGTCCTCACGAGGAGTAAGACAGGCCTGAATTTCTTAAACTCAATCACTTCAACTTTTTAATTACTGGGATGTTTTTTGATTCTAAAATATTAAAAGGCTTTTTACTGTTCAGTCCCTCTTGGTAGCTCAAAATGCTTTTGAACTTCTGGAAAATGAAAAATTTCTAATTTGGGATTTTTGAAGGGTTTACTGAAGTCCTGGAGATTTCTGATAGGTGTATGGGAGAAGGTGACCTTCACAGTTATGCCTCATTTATTTTGTGTTATTTCATAGGGCTGAATATCAGTTCAAGAGACATAAATTTGTGTGAAACAGCTGCTAAAAGTGGTGAATGTATATAAAGTAATAATTAATGAAGAATAATTTGCTTTACAAAAAATCCTTTTGATGAGCTGGGATGATTTGTATTCTCCAGCCAGCAACAGTTTCTTTGTCTGGAAGAATTTTGCCATAAGGGAAGTGTTTTGCATTCCTTAGCAAACACAATCTCTCCCAGGATTCACTGAAGTGCCCTGAAGAACTGTAAGTAATAAGTAATTGCTTGGGACCTGGAATTTTCTTTGAAACTGGATTTATTTAAAAAACATATCAGGAAAGGGTGCAGTTTGAATGTTGCATAGTAACATCATGGAACAGATTTAGGTCCTCTATCACATTTTACATAAAAATCCCTGGCTTTGAGCTCTGTTGCTTTGGAGCAGCCTACAAAGTGATTTTTATAGCAGCACAGGAGTGGAAAGTGTACCCAGCTTTGATTCTTTTCCATGTGTCAGGATGGGAATCAAAAGAAAAGCTTGGTCCTTGTCACCTGTCACTTGGTGTCCCCTCACACACTGGAGCTGTTCTGTCTTTGCCTCCTACAGGCTCCTCAGCAACCAAGGAACCTTCTCAGGAGGTTTGGGGTGGTGTCCTCATTCTCTATAGACCTCCTGCCAAAATCCATAGACCTGCTGGAAATCAGCTCTGTGGAGGAGGACCTGGGGATCCTAATGGACACCAAGGTATCCCTGCCCAGCAGTGCTGTGAGGGCCAGGAAGGCTGATGGAGCCTGGGATGCATCAGAAAAACATTCCCAAAAGGTCAGGGAGAGAATCCTGCCCCTCTGCCCAGCCCCAGGAGGCACATCTGGAGTGCTGTGTCCAATTGTGGGATTATCAGAGCAGGAGGCACAGGGAGCTGATGGCTGCAGGCCAGCGATGGCTGCGGAGATGAGGAGAGGCCTGGAGCATCTCCCTGCCCAGGAAAAGCTGGGGCTGTTCAGCCTCCAGAGGAGCCCCAGCTGAGAAGGGCCCTCAGCCCTGGGTGTCCTTGTCTGCAGGGACCAGGCTTTGTTCCAGGGGGCCCAGCCATGGCACAAGACAAACAGGCAGGGACTGATTCCACCTGGACAGGAGGAAGAGCTTCTTGGAATAGTTTGCCCAGAGAGGCTGTGGAGTTTGCCTCTCTGGAGATGTTCCAGAACCAGCTGGATACAATCCTGTGTTGTGTGCTCTGGGATGGTGGGACTTGAGCCACTGTAGTCCCTTTTCACCTGACCCATCCTGGGATTCCAATTCTGCCAATGTTGATGCACGTTGTGGCTGTTTCAAACATAAAACCAGAGGATGTGAAGCTCAGGTGTTGTGGAGAGGTGTTGCTCTGCCTTGATCTGTGCAGGTTTAGGCACACTGGTCCAAAGTGTTAATAGTTTTTCCCACATTTAACTCTGCTCTAAACCAATTTCATAGGTTTCACCTACGAAATTTTTTTTGCTGAGTTCCTAAGTCAACATTGTGCCACCAAGCAGCAGAGTGCTGGGAACATACAGTTGTCACTGAAGAGGTGTGCAATGGACTGTAGATATGGCAAGGTAGCCAGGATTTGTAAGGATGATAAAGAAAGACAAAAATGGGAGAGACGACAAGATGTATTCCCATAAAACTGCATGGGAAAGCTACTCCTTATTCTGAATTAAGTGCTCCCTGCACCCCCTTTAGTGTCTCTGCTTGGGTCTAGTGTTCAGCCAGGTTTCCATCAGAGTTATGTGGCTGCTGTGTTTAAAGGTGACAGCTTTGAGCTGCTTTTGGTTCATGTTAAAGCTGCAGCCACACAACCATTTTTGTCCCATGTGCTCGTGGTAAATATAATTGTGTTAAAATTATACATGCAGATAAAGGCCTGAATTTTTTATGCATAGTTTTCTCTTCTGGTAATTTGTTCTCCTTAGGGCTCTCCCTGTTTATTTTCTAATTAGTCTTGTAAGGGTTGTAAATGTGTTTAGGTGGAATAAAGAGGTTTTATTTTCTGCCCTGTTGCTTCAGGGTTCGGTCAGTTGGTGTTTGCTGGTCACCCCAGGCATGTATCAGTTGTATACCTGGGAAAAACGTGTGCCTTTTCCTAATAAAATCAGTGGTTTGTGTTTTGTGAAAGGTAAGGAATTGTCATCCCATTACCAGTTCTTGGGAGCCATCCAGCGTTTTGGATCTGTGAGTGCTGTGGGGTTTGGAGAGAATCTGCTCCAGCAATTCAGAGCACTTGTTCTCCATCTCTAAATACACAGAGAGGAGTCAAAGTTTCATTTAACCAGCACCTACAACTTGATTACTGGGCAGGCTTTTCTGTCTGTGTTTTATCCTTTTGCTGCCTCTGCAGGAGCAAGGCAAAGCAGGAGATATTAATATTTAATGAATTTTTTTGGATCTCAACTGTAATCATGTTGCTTTTTAGCTGGAGGTGTCACCCCTTGAAGTTCCTGCTGGATTTCTTTGAGAAGCTCAGCCCAGATTTCATAATCCTTGAGTTAGTTATATTACCAGCTCTTTGGGTGTATTTGGAGAGGATCAGACTCTTTATAAGTAAATTTATATCCTGAATAGAAAAGTGTTGTAGTGGTTAGGTTTCCTAGATGGTCACTGAACTGATTCTTAACGTATGCCTTGAAGATGAAGGACCCTTAAGAAATGGACCCATCAATATTTATGAATTTTTGGGCTTTGTCTTCCAGTACTGGGAAAGGTAAGTCATTAAAAGTGTCCAACTGTTAAAAATGTGGTGAAAATAATGACTTAGAGCTGAAATGTGGAGTTTTATCTATTTGAGAGAGTTAAAAATTAAAGAAATGCCATAGTTTTTTTTCTACACACTGGATCAATATATGGATAAATAAGTAAAATTACATAAAGGAGAGAAGGTTGTTTCCATCATGAAGTCAAAGCAGAAAGAAGGAACAGAAGGATTTGCATCACAATAGCATAGCAGATCTGGCAATATTTGAATCCTGAACTTGCTTCCATTGTTTCAGTAACCATACAAATACGTAGGCAAGCCTGTGATGTCCTTTACTAAGTTTAAAGCCAAAACAGATGTTTTAATTAAATAAAAATCCTTTTTGCTGCTTTGTGTTATGGGAGAAGTTTGCTCTCTGGTAGAGATGCCTTTCTTGACTTGCAGGCACCTTCCTAACCCTTGTGCTGTTTGTCCTGTAGCAAAGGAGCTGGAGAGCCAAGTTCCATATGGGAATTCTGAATTTGTCATGCAAGGTTCTAGCTTTATTTGGACTTCACAGTCCACACTCCAAATTTCATACAAGGGCAAGAAAGTGGTTGATGTAATTTGAGTTATTTATTTAATAATTTGTCAAGTTCTGTGGCCAAGTGCCTCTGATTGCAGAGAATATGGATGCAGCAGCTCTGGATCGGGGTGGTTATGGCATTGTGTGTTTAATGCTTGCAATTAGCATTACAGGTGTTCACTGGCTAATGAATTCCTAGAAGTCCTTGCTGGCTGGGTTATGACATCTGTTGACTTCCCAGTGCCAGGATTTCCAGTCTCCTGAAGGAGTTTGGTTTGCCTAAATAATTGAGTGTGTCTGTCCAAGAGGAAATGGGCTCTGGTGATTGGTATCCGAGAGTCTGAGGGATGGCTTGTTTTAAAAATGAATGTCTTTGGAATTGGAGACCTATATGTGGTTGAGAATATATTCTATGTGGAGTTATAACAGTCAAGATTAGCTTTTTATATATTTTTTGTTCTAGGAATAAATGCAGATTTGCCCTCAGTAGGATCCATTTACACAGTGGCAGCAGTTGTTCTGCTTCAGATGTCTTTGCATGTGTGTTTGCTAATGAAAATTCCACCAGAATAAACAACCACTCATTTCTCCAAACACAGGAGAAGGATTCAGCATGATGTAAGAAATAGGACTGACTTTGCACTCTTAGTGTCTTAGTGCTGTGCTGAATGAAATGGCAATTATTCCTGCTTGTTGAGATTATAAAGGATGAAGTGATCTTTCTGTGCCTTTGGAAAGACTTCCAGTGATTCCTCCTTGTACTAGTACCCAGTCTGAGAGCCTGGGATGTGACTCACAGAGGTGATGTGCTCTTGAGCTCCTTCCTGATCTCAGTTACATCTGTTTGGTGGTAAAATCTGTCATATCATCATAAATATTCGTGAAACTCGGTCCTTATCTGGGAGTGGGAATTCCTGGAGGCTTTTAGTGCCTTTATCTGGAGGCAGATCTATGATCTCGCCACTCTTTTCATCCCACACATGCTCTGTCCTGAATGTCAGTGCATCTGCTGTGAAGTTCATATTTAACTGATATGATTTATATAGTGTTTGGACTGCTTTTTCTGGACAGCCAGGCAGCTTGTTTTTATAAAAAGCATGATGGCATGAACTGTTCTGACATGAATTTTGTGAAATTATTATTTCACAGCAGCTCCCCCAATCATACACTGCTAATGCTTGGAAGTTTGCATAATTCCTCCTATAAATTATTACTTTTGTTGTTTTGCTTCAGAGGTCTTGGTGTTGCCAAAAACTGAAAACATCTTTTATTCTCTGTGCACTTAGAAATGCTCAAATAAACCGTGAACAAAATCAAAGAGCCTGGGCTTGCCTTTTGAGAGAATTTATTCTAGGAAGGCCTCTGTGTCTTCAGTGCAAGGGTTTTAGCTCCCTGCCTTTGGAAATCTTTGTCACTGGAAGCACCAAGAAGCTCCAAGTTGACTGTGAAATGAGTTGGGAGTTTTTCTGAAATACTTGTTCTTAAATTTCAGTAAAATGAACCACCAGTTAGATTTGTGGTTTTCCAGGGCTTTTTTGTAGTTCTCAATTCACATCCCAACCCCTGTAGCTCCTGCAGCAGCCAGACTCCATGGGAAAGCCATCAGGAACAGGTCTGTCCAGGCAGAAGGAAACTTGAAAAAATGGGGAAGGGGAAAAAAAGAAAATGGCATAAATTCCAGAAAACAAATGAGATGTTTGATACTTCTTGACAGCCCCAAAACTTGAATGAAAAATGGAAAAAAACAGGATGATAGAGTTTGGAACGTATTTATGCTTTGCCAATAATTCTCTTCCTACCAAAACTTGCTGTATATTAAGGAATTGTGAGGCATAAACAACAAAATAAAAAAATCCTTCAGGACTAAGTACTTATAATTATAAACAAGACCTGCTTGGGAATACTTAAATAGCATGAAAGAGTCTTCCAAAGATGGTTTCTTTTGATTTTGGTATTTCTTCTGTAGTTGTTGTTCTTAGTTTAAATTTTGCAAAAGCAGACATCAGGTCTGTCTCCCCATCCCTAATAAGTGTTGACTTGAGTAGATACAAGGTGCTGTTGATTTCAGTAGAAATAAGATACTGCCTTTAGTAGAATTCTGCTTTTATTCTGATTTTTTGATGTCTGAAGCTCTCACTACCAAAATCATGTACTGTTAACGGGCAGATTTGGAATGAGCAGGAAAATGTCCAAACCCATGGGAAATTTAGGGGGAAAGATGAAGCCAGTTACCCTCAATGGTAATAAAAATCCATCTGGTTTGTTTTCTGTTAGACATAACTTGAAGTAGGAAGTTCCAGATCTACCTTGAGAAGGTGAGATTTTGGCATTTCCAGTGTGGGTTCATTTTATAGGAAAAATGATTCAAAGAAATCTATTCCTTGATTCATTCATTTTATCTCTGTTGCAGATAAACAGAAGAATGTTTTTAGGTAAATACTCTGAAAATTAGGTTTAATAAAAACATGATGCAGTACAACAATGAAGAGCAAGAACACGTATCAGATCTCATTTCAGTACGTATTAAAAGCCTTGTTTAACAATTTTTTTACACAAAGGAACATTGAACTGGGATACTTCTTCATGCTCTGATGGCTTCCCCAAATAGCTGGAAGCTTTAAGTGTGTTTATTTTACCTCAGTGAGTATATCCATAGTGACAGTCCATGGCCCCCAGGCTGGGCTTTGCCCTTGGCATGCTGTGGTGAAGAAGTCTTTTCTATCTATTTATTTTTTTAATATTAATAGAAAGTATGAATCCCAGCAATTAGAGATGTTACAATGTGGACTTTGAGGCATTCAAGTAGCCTTGGCTGAGTTATATTTGGTTTTTATTTGATACCTCAGCTATCTATCCAGCATCCCTCCTGTTGGAGTGGTTTGGGATCAGGGCTTGAATGGCTTCATTAGGCTGAGGTGTTTCATACCTGCCTGCAGAGAGTGAAAGGATAACTTCATGGAACTTGGAAAGCCAGGGGGAAACGAAATTGGGGTTAGATCTGCCAGAAATGGTATTTTGAATACTGGTGAAGTCATAAGAAAAACATGATAAGGAAGCAATGTGTTGAAGAATGAAAATTATTTTCTTATTGTAAATGGAATACAATTCCTTGGGATGTGACAGTGTGGAAAGGGGTGTTTGCTTCCAGAAGGTCCCCGAGGGACAGCCTGGCACATCCCATCCTGGAGCCCCTCCTGCCTCAGGCTGTTGTGTCTGGAGCTTTACCTCAAGGCAGAGCAGACACAGGGTCTTGGGGGAGGTATATGATGGAAACAATAAATAATACATACCCTAGTCCTTGCTCTGCTTTCCAGGGAATTTTGCGTGTGCATCCTATGGATGACAGGTGCAGTGTTCCCTGCTTTGTAAACACACCCTGCTCTAGGCACCTCCATGCTCTGCTGTGCTGGAAACCATAAGGAGCTCTTGTCAAATCAAGAACAGAATCCCTGCAACATCCTTATGTTAATTTTTTGCTTTCTGCTTTTTGGAGCTATATCTGTAACACCAAAAAAAAAAAAAATAGAGCATTATGAAAGTAAGTCTTGATAAAGCTCTAATTTTCTCAGCTTCTAAAATTTAAGCAGGCTATTAGCTAGTGAATCCACTTGGTGTTTTCCTGAACACTTGTGCTCTGTAATATTACATATTTAAAACATTTTCTTGTTGCTCTTATATTCTGAAATGTCTACTATGTTATTTCATGGTTGCTTTAAAAAAAGCGGTTGGACATAGGAGGTTAAAAGTGGGGGTGTAACTTCTTCCTTGGAAAGTGTGCAATTTGAATTAACAAATTAGATCACATAGTGTAAAACCAGGGGAAAAAATAGAGCTGAGCTGGCTGAATGCTTGACAAAAAAAATTCAGAACTCTTTTGCAAAGTAAGGATAAAAAGAAACCCGAAGTTTTTAGTTGTAGGCCAACCTTGTTAGCTTGTGAAATATTCCAGCAGAGGCATTCTAGGAAAAGATAAATTTATGTGCAGTCACTGCAACACTGTAAATGTTAAATATTGGCCCTCAGACTTTCTCAGAGCTCTACAAGAGGATGTTTTAAAAGTGTTGCTGCTTTCCTTTAAGAACTTTGTAGTTGGAAATGACAACCTCAACTATGCAAAGAGATTTGTGGAGTAAGGGAGACTTTTGAGGAAAATAGAATCCCAGTGGTGCTTGAAGGAATTCACTCTGGTTTGGCCTGGCATTATTTTTAGTTCTTGCATAATAATAAATTATTCCTCAGTGTATCTCCTCTGAGGAGATGCAGCAAATGTGGGACTGTGGGTGTTGTTCCTCGTGGCTTTTGTGTCAGGTTGAGCCTTGGGACTGCAGAACAGGGAAGTGTTGTCTTACAGATTCCTGACTCTGTTGGTCAACTGGACCTGTGGCTCTTGGATTTCTGCCAGGCTGTGTAAGGAAGTAAAGCTGGGGCTTGAAGTAGAGCTGAGCTGGTCAAGTGTGATTCGTGATGGCTCTGAAATGGCCAATATAAGAGTTCAATTAACATTTTGATGGGTAAAGTTGGTCCGAGGCTGGAGTCCTTTAGTCCTTGTTCAATCTTGTGAGTGCTGAGCTTTAGGAAGAGCTTTTCTTTCGCTGGTGCCCCAACAGCACCAGTTCCTCCTCATTTAAGCTTCCTGTGGCCTTGGGTTTAATAGATGTGGGATGGCAGAGAACCTTGAGTGGCATTCCGTGCAGTGGGTGGGGTTAGCCAAAATTCCCCGTCAGCCTGGGGAGCCAAGGGTCCCTGGAGGGGCAGACAGATTCCTGGGAGAAAACACAATGGGCCTTTTAGCTGCTGCTGGCTTCCTGGGATGTTTACTGCTCTGGGAGACAGGACACAAGCTTAACTGGAAATTCCCTTTGTCTCCTACTCTTCTGTAGGTCAATGTGAGCATAAAAGCTTTTTTTGAGTTACTGGAATGGCTGAATTTGGGTTTACTTTTTGCTCACTTCTTTGCTTTGGAACAAATGACTGCAGTGTTGCTGAGATTTTTCTGATAAGATCTCTGAAAGAAGCCAAAAGTGACTTGCCTAACATGGTCTAAACAAAGAGGTATGCTGATAAGTTTTAATAAAAATATACTTATGATCTCATGTTGAAATGATTTAGATCCTCCTTGAAGGTTACCAAGATGATTAACAGGAAAATGCACAACAGATCTTGGCATTGCACATGACAAAACCAAAACAACTCCAGGCTTGGTTTCTATCATTGTGGGATAATTCCTCCTCTTTAAACTAATAGGTGAGGACATTTAACATAGATCAGATACTAGGGTCAGAGTAAATTTGAGGTACATAGAGCCAAATTCTCTCCTGATGCAAACTGGCCATGGTCACTTTTACTTTAAAAAAGCCTTGCCAATACCATACAGAATGTGATGATTAACACATAAGTCACATTTCTCAAGTTTATAAGTAGAAATTCACCACCAAAATAATGTATTTGAGGCTTACTCAGGACCGTGTCCCACAATATCTGTAAAATCTCAGATCCTGCTAATCTGCCCTTGCTGTTGACATCCTTTCCAATATACTTCAAGGAAAAGCTCATTGTGGATTCCCAAGGGAAATGCTGCCCCTGAGTGCAGCACGGAAGGAAGAAATATAAACAAATTAACAACATTCATCTGACAGCTGTGTTTAAAAACAGAGTCAAACACCAGTTTTGATTAACTACCTTTCTCTCCTTCCTAAAACACTTCCAGACCTTGTGCTAAATACCCGATGGGCCGAGGCATTCCTGCTGTTGGGATGCACGGAGCAGCCAGGCTCCCACACACCTCCAGGCTGCAGTTCTATTCTGGGCCACCATGCCCACGCCTCAGCAGGTCCCTTCATTTCCAGCCACCCACTGCTTGGTCTGTATCCTTCAATCCTGCTGCTTTTGCTTCCTTGCTTTAATCCTCTGGAGTAAGCCCTCACTCGGCTTGGATGTGGTGGGCTCTGCTGGGACCTTCCTAATAATGGGGTTAAAATTCCCCTCCCTTGCACTTTTCCTTGTTCTCAAATCCCTGTATTCCCAACACACTTTTTAGCCAGGGTTTTTATTCTTCCTTTTGCTTTTTTACAACAAGAAACCCTATACATTTTCTTTACGATTACCCTTTTTTCCTGGCAGGAGGAGCAGATGTGTAAGGACAATAGGAATGGCTCTGCAGTAAGCTGAGGAGGGGAAGGTGGGAGGTGTCTTTGTGCAGAGGAATTTTGGGTTTATAGAAACAAAGGCTTGTGAGTAAATGTTCCCGGCCCTAAAGATTACTGAGCAAAGCCTGAAAACCATGGCGAAAATTCTTCCCAAAAGCATGGACAGCCATGAGAGAGAATTCCACATTTCTTCTGCAAACGTGGAAATCTCAGGATTTATGAAAATCGGAGAGTGCTGTTGCAGAAGGCAACAATATTTTTGGAGAGATTTTATAAATATTTGGAAGCCTGGTCTATATGCTGTCACAGATGTAAATATAATCTTCAAAAAGTAACATTCTCTGCAGTATTTTATTTTAAACAAAGGGAAATAAAGTGTAAACAAGCCAGTGCCATTATTTTCTCTCCCTCTAAGTAAAAGCACAGGTTTCTCTTGTTCCTTAAGTGACACTGTGCTTGAGGTGAAGAGAGGGGAACATATTTTGAACCTGTGCCTAGTTCCTCATGTATTAATGCTGGAGGGCATTTCCAAGTCCTTTCCTAGCACCACAGACTGTAAATTCCTCCAATATCAGGATTAAAGTTTGTCTTTTTGCGTACAAAAAATGAACGATTGCAGGAGTAGTTTTCATATTGTAAAGAAACACTTCAGAGAATAATGCCAAGCAAGCTGTTTATTTTAGAGAGAGCTGTTTTGTAGCAGAGATTGGAGTTAAAAAATAAATATTATTCAGGAAGTCAGAACATTACTCTGTTATTGTAGCATTTCAAGCACAGTTTTAGGGCTGTGCCAGTGTTATTAATTATTATTATTAATTATAACAGTGCTGTGGTTTAGTTGTCAAGATGGTGTTTGGTCAAAGGTTGGAACCTATCTGGGAGGTCTTTTCCAACCTTGGATTCTGTGATTATCCTGTGTTACTGAGATCTAATTCCTTAAATAACTTTTCCAGGGAGCTCTCCAGATACCTGGCCAGGCTCCATTCTGCCAAGTTAACAGGTAGGAGTGTTTTCCTGCGTGGAAACTGTGCACAGCTAGGCTGTTTCCACAAGGATATAAACTGGGATAGTGCAAACCCAGCACTTTGGATGCTGTTTTCCAAGAATGTGTGGAGTGGAAAGGATCTGTTGCCTGGGTGTGAAGGCAGTGTCTTTTAGCAAGGTTTGTTTTAGTTAATGAAAGGACAGAAGGGCAAGAGTTGACAGATCCAATTGTTTTGACTTCCTAGGAGTATCCCTCATGGATATGGGGATAGGGAAGCTGTGTGGTTTGGTTGGGAAGCTGTTTCAAGAGCACTGGCTTCTCCCCTCAATAGGGAGGTTGTGTAACTCAGAAATCCATGGTTATCCACAACTCAGTGGCATCAGAGCATGGCCAAGAGTGATTTCATGGACATGCAGTGCTTGGGTTGGGGAGGAACTGTTTACAAGGGAGTGGAGTGACAGGACAAGGGGGAATGGCCTAAAACTAACAGAGAGCAGGGTTGGGTGGGATATTGGGGTGGAATTTTTCCCTATGAGAGTGGTGAGGCCCTGGCACAGGTTTCCCAGAGAAACTGCCCCATCCCTGGGAGTGTCCAAGGCCAGGTTGGATGGGGCTTGGAGCAACCTGGGATAGTGGAAGGTGTCCCTGCCCATGGCAGGCAGTGGCACTGGATGGGCTTTAAGGTTCCTCCCAACCCAAACCATTCCATGAAGTAAAATGTGGTCAGAAATGGCTATTTAGAAGTTAGCTCTTGTTCTGGATTCATTGGAGCAGTCACTTTTGGAAAAAAATCCTTTAAAACAAGAGTAAGCTGTGCGGTTTCCTCTCAGCAATGTCCTCGTTTGCTTCAGATGAGTGAGGGGGAGGGAGTCTTTGCACTCCTGAGGAGAAGTGGGAAGGAGAAGTGAATTTTAACATGGGTGCTATAAATGACAAACTAAGATTCCAAATGCAAGTAATTGTAGCTCATCTCTGCACACGTGAACAGACCTGAGGTGAATGGGAATTGACAAGGCTGAGTGAAGCAAGAAGAGGGTGCAGAACATTTTCTTCACTGTTGGTCCGGATACTCATAAGTTAAAACCATTTTTTAAAATACCCCTGGTAGTGATGAGATTGGAGATGACATTTAACTTCTAGGAAATACTGATTTTCTGCTTTCTTAGCTTGTAAAGAATGTGCTTCTTCATAGTGCTGGTGACTGGGCTGTCACTTGAGCAGAGAGAGTGGGATGGCTGAGGAAAGTCCCCTTGACACAGAGCTGAACCCCAAAGTCATGCAATTCCCAGGAATTGCCTCCTCCCCTCCCTCCTGCATTAAATAAGGAATAACACACACATCCTGTAAAGAGTTTCCATGGAGCTGGGTTGCTCTAATTGGAATTTCATAATTTGGGCTTCATCCTTATTCATCTGAAAGAACATATATGTGGAGCAGAGAATGGATTGTTTGTTCTGGTCAGAGTTTGTAGTTATTTCTTCACCCAGCAGAACTTGGGAGTTGGAAGCACCCAGGGGTGAATTTTTGTTGTGAAGGCTGGACAAGAACATGTTCCTTTTGATTTTGTCCAGGATAAGCTCACCTTCAAAATGGGAAGAAAAAAGGAAATAGTGAACAAACTGTCACATTACTTAAAAAGCTATTTCTACTATTTTTAGGAGATTGATTCAGTATTTCGGTTCCACATTCTTTCTTCTCATTCAAGGACATGCAACAATTACATACTTTCCTGGTAAATAAGCAAGAACCATTTTCAGGTTTTTTTTCTGAATATGAAACAAAAGCAACTGGTCTGTCCTTAGGCTTGTTTCCTTCTGTTGAAATATCCCCTCTGCCTTGAGGCTTCCAACAGAACTGTTCTCCTGTTTTACTCCTGGACTCTTCTTCCTGTCTTATATTCCTTACTGGAAAGGCTTTGTCTAAGACAGGAAGGGAAGTTGTTCACAACATGCAGGAAAGAGCAAGAGGTGTGAAGAATTGGAAACATCTGACAGATATTTTAACTTCTCTGTGCTAAAATAAAGCAAGTCACACTTGGAACATGAGATACCTGGGTCTGGTTGCTGTTTTGTGGGAAGTTTTTCCATACAGAGGCTCTGTTTTATTGTTAAGTCACATTGAATGTAAGTTTAGAACTGTCTGTGCTGGTGATGAGACCAATGTGTGAGAGACTAACATGATTCATGGGGAAATTATTTGTCTCTGGTAACCAGTGAAGCCCCTTGAGATGTTTTGCAGTGTTTTCTGGTGTCAAGAACTGCTTTTTAAAAATATCTTGCGTGTAGGGTGTCTAGCAAGGTGTCTCTGTATCTTGGATCTGATATACTGCTTTACTGGCTCAAGGTAAATAATTTCTGTGCATGATTCTCATTAAAAAGGCATCCAAATTAAGTCTCACTGCTGGAATATTGCATTTTACAACACTCAGTGTGATTTTGCAAAGGATTAATTAGCATAACTCCTAATAAGACAGCTCCTATTGTTTACAAATCAGAATTTAGGTGAATATTTATTTATTTTTAGTGGTAATCAGTTAAGTATCTATACTAACTTCTAAAACTTATGTGTTTGGAAATATGTTTCTCCTTCAATACAGTACAATAAAATACTTTCTCTTTTCTACTTCTGGGAGTTAAGCACCACCAAAAACACTGACCTAGATTTTTTTGTAAGTAAACTTCTGTGTAAGCACTCACCTGCTGCATTTCCAATGTTTGAATATCCAGTTATCCAGTATAGCATTCAGTATTTATTACAAATGAGTATTGCTCTGACATAATTGATGTCTTTTTGCTGGTTTTGAACTCATTGCTTTCCAGTTCCCATTCTCCTAGTTTCTAGCAAGGGGCAAACTGGCTGTTGTGATTCTGTTTTCCTGTCACTTTTCAGTTTTCAGTGGTTTGTAGGTCCTTGCTAAACGCCCAGTATTGAATCTGCAAAGGTAATTATATCTATTGGAATGCTATTAATAGTGTTTAGAAGGGATCATTGCAGTAAATCTGCTTTAGCCTTTTTGTCAGCTGTGTTTTTATGTAATATTGTGTAAATCCCCTGGAAACACTGATACCTTTAAAGAGTTTGGTTTGCTTTTAAAGGGGAAAGGGAGGGAAAACAGAAAAGAACACATTTGGGGTAATTTCCTTATTGAAAGATGCTTTTTATGGCTCTTAAAAAAGTAAAAGTGAGTGAAAGCATGACAGAGAATAACCCCTGAATGTGCAGTTCCTTATCTGCCAACCCTCTCTTATTTTTCCTGCAGGAAATCCTGGCTGAGCAAAGTTGGAAGCCCAAGTTCCCGCATCGATAAAACAAATTTTTCCAATGAAAAGGAGATTTCCAAGCTTGACTTCTCGGATTTCAACACTAGATACTAACAGGGGGGCACCTCACTAAGCACAACGCTCTGACATTTCTGCTGCATGATATTTTCTGTGCCTCCATCAAATGTTGCAAGAGCATTGGGATGCTTTTCTGTACTAGGGATAAACATAAATGCTCCCTGTTCCCACCAAGTAAGAATTCCTGGTTGCTGTGTTAGACATCTTACACCATGAATGTCAACATTTGGTGTTTAAAATGCCAATATGTAATTTATTGCAGCTTTGAAAGACAGATAAAAGCTTAGAAGTGCTGGTGGTTATTTGTGCACAATGAGACTTGTTACATACAACCAGATGGTACCTAGTCTTTACACTGTGAGTCATATTTCAGATGAAAAATAATAATAAAATTATGTTCTACTGTTTGTAATCTCACAAAAAATACACAACTACAGAACTGGAACACTTGAGAGTTCTATGTAACAAGTCTGTTAAAGACCAGGCTCTTTGTGATAATTAATAAAATTATAGTGGTAATTTAAAATAAATATGTCATTTCAAACTAGGATTATCCAACCAGCTCTGGTTTAAAATTCTCCATAATAATTCAAATAAATCTTGTTCCAAGGTGATGAAATGTGTGGCTTCTCACCCTGTTTTTTCCTTGTCCATCTGTAGCTTATGTCCATGCTAATTATAAAGGATATTTTAATCTCTTCGCTTTTTTCATGTTCTTCCTGGAATTGAAGATGTAAGTGATTTTCCTTATGAATGTGTATTTGCTCCTGAGTTAAGACTGTGTGGTGAAACCTGCACCCACATCCATCATCTGAAGTCCATGGAAGTCCTGAGCCATGGGTTTGCAATAAATTCTGGATTATCCGGATCCATTGTGGATCCAGTTCCCGTATCCAGCGCTCTCACCACAGGAACCCTGGAGTCAGTCAGGACTGGACCAGACCTAGGTCCTCATTCCTGCAGAACGTGTGGGTCAGGATTAGAACATTCCAGGGGGATACTAAGGCTGGTGTTCCCACTGGCTGCCCTGTCCCCCTTCCTGGGTAGGTGGTGTCGGTTTGGGCAGGTGCACCAAATCTGCAGCTCATGGCTTGGATTTCAAGAAGGACACTTCCTAACTTAAGCACTGCACTTCCCCATCAGTGCAAGGTGTGCCTGGAAAGGTATTTCTTCTCACCACTAGATTAATTTTTCTTTGGACCTTAGCATTAAGCAGTAAAATCTCCTTTCTAGAATTTTGAGGAACTTCTTATGAATTGTACTGTGATTATACACAAGCCCCCATTGTTGAAGTCGTGGTCAATAGCTCTTGTTCAGATGATGGTAAATGGCAAAGTTCAAGTGTAGCAGGAGCTCAATAACTGTTCCATCCTTGTGGAAAACTGTATCCTGCCTAACAAAGTAGTTTGCATTTTCCTTGGAGCTACCTGGCAAAAAATACCCTCATAGTCAAAGATTTTCCAGCCAAGTGCTTTGCTCATATTTTGAGGGACAAGGAGAGAGGAAGGCACAAAACAAAGGGGTCATTGGATACAGAGGAAGAGCAGCCAAAAATTGTTTTAATGTGTTCCAGGGGTGGAGCTGGGTGCTCCCTAGGACCTGGGAATTTTACCCCAATTCTCCTAGAAAGGCTAGGCTTGAGGAGAGGGAAGCAGCCATTTAAAGTGCTCGCTTTTTGGGGGAGGAAATGTGAAAAGAGCATTTTTCTGTGCTGCAAGTCATGTGTTGCTGTGTTCCTGAAACTAATGGAGCCTTGGCTGGCACTGTGGGCATTAATCTTCTCATTTTATTTAATCCTCAGATTCTGGTAGAGTATCCTGAGTCCAAAGCCATCCCATTTGTGGAAGTACAGTGTGTGCAGAACAGCAGAGCAGTGTCTCTAGATTTAATGAGAACATCATTGGTTTTGAGGAGCCAAAGAACTCCAATGGTAAGATAGAAAGAAAAGAACAAGGACAGTTGAATAACTAGACATCAAAACTGAGTTGAGACATATTTCTTTTTCTACTCCATACTAATATCACTCACTAAGGACTGTAGATACCCCTGAATTTTATTTTTTCAAAATGCAGTGCAGCAAACATTTATGATGTGTAGGCCAGCTTCATTCTTGCTGTAAGTGGAAATACTTTCCACTAAATAGTTTCTATTTAAATAAAAGTAGTTTCTATCTATAATTTCTACTCTGTTCTCCAAATAGTTTCTATCTAAAAAGGGTTGAGACTTGGAAATAAATAGTGGGAACAGACTTCCACACTACTTGTGAATTTTGGACAATGCTGACTTCCTTGAGGGAAAAATGTTGTGCCTGACTTGTGGTCTACTAGAATTTAAGGAAATTCACCACATTAAGCCTAAGGGCTAGACATGTTAATTAAAATCTTAGTTTAACTCCTAAATGACAGACATTTCAGAAATGTATGGATTCATTTGTGTTTGATTAAAGAATAAAAAAATAAAGCCATGAGCAGGAGAGCTTTGTGCCTCCTCAGGAATGATGTTGCTTGCAGAACAGGGATGTTCTGCTGGACCTGCTCGTTCTTGGTTTCTGTGTGGAGAAAAGCATGGTGGCATCTCCTGCCATACTTTCTCTTAGGTGACACCAATCTGTCACTTCTTATTTTCTTGATGTCCTCTGGAGCTGCCTTGCTTGGCTTGCTTTCTTCTTAGAAAACTGGGCATGTTTGCTGCTGGAATCCTCTTACTAGACAGAGTGAACTGGATTAGTCACTCGAGCTTCCTGATTAATGCATGGCTCCGTGCTGCTGCAAGCACTCTGATGTGAAGGGAATGCTGCAGTGAGGGGAGAGGGCAAACACTGCTCTGTGCTATCATTTATTTTTCAGAGTCTGTTTATACAAAAGCAATCCTGTAAATTGGGATTTCTGTAGTATTGTTCTTTCTTTAGGTCTCCTCACGGTCTGTTGTGTAGTGGGTAGAAGTATTAGGATTAAAGAGAGGTTATTTTTACCTCAAAAAGCACTGTGGGGACATAAAGTAACTAAACTTGCCCCAATTCATTTGTTATTAATACCAGCATAATTGAATAAAAAATCTCAACAAGGAAGATCAAAGGAGGAAGCAACCTCACTTTTGGTTAAAAGGGCTGCAGGAGTGGGTTGGAAGGTTTTTTCAATCAAAATTCCAGAACAGTTGGAGTAATTAGGAGAAGACCAATTGTCTTCCACAATTAATGATGTTACTGTAAAACTTAATATACGTAAGTTCAAATATAAATATTTAAAAGTAGTTTCTGATGAATAACACTGTAAATCAATTGTTAAAGGAAGTTATCTTTACCTTAGAAGTGAAGAATTAGACTCTGAATTAATAGGGGAGTAAGAGAGGTTTTTGGCTCAAAATCCAGCAAGAATCTCTGTCTCTGATGAAAGGCACTGTGGGCTCTTCCATAGCTGTAATAACTCCTTGGTGTTAGGAATTAACACCTGTGATTCCTGCAGTTTGAAAATGGTAAAGTCTTATAACATTTCTTCCTGCATCTGTGTTGTTCTAAAAGTGGGCAAGAAGCTCTAAGCCATGTTTTTGTTTCATAGACAATTGATCAACACCAAGAAGCAAATTTTTTCCATCATAAACATGGGGTGTGCTCCAGAAAAAAAAGAGGGCAAGGTCCTTGTGGATTTTTGGGAGTGATTCTTTTCTGGGTCTGACAGGCTGAATTAGAGGAGTACTCAGCATCCCAGGGTTTCTCCATGAGCTGGAAGGTGACCTGGCATTCCCTTGGATTTGGCAGGGAGGTAACAAAACAAACAATGGAGAGACACAAGTTCTGTGCTGCAGGCACAGACTTATGTTCCACTGGAATGCTGCCATGGACTTCAGTGGGAACAGTAATTGGTCATGCAACCAAGGAAATGCATTATTAATGGGACAGTGTTTGAGCAGGGGGCGATAAGATAAAGACTAAGCCACTTTCTTGGTGCTGGTTTTGTGTTTTCCTAATTACAGAGGAATCACTGTGGCCTCAGGAACATTAGAAAAGCCAGAACTTTCTTGCACGGAGTTCAGCACTTGAAACTGTGCCAGATATTCAGAATCCCAAGCAAGCCAGTAATTCCCAATTTGTAGTTACAGAGTTGTTCTGCAAAGGGTGGGAGCAGAGAGTGGATACATGCAACCCTTCAAGGCCTTATAGAATAATAAAATTAAAAATAAAATTCTAGTGCAGGCATAGAGATGGTAAATAGAACAGGAAGGAAGCAGGGACAGGAGTTTTAAGAAGATCAATGTGGAGAAATTGGCCTGCAGTTGTTTAGGGAGCTGCAGCCAGTGACACCACTGGAAATGAGTTCTGTGTGAGCAGCATAGAGAAAAGGGGTGGCTGGGGAAGAGTGGCTTGGCAGAAGAGGGTCTCACACAGTGTTCAGAAGCAAAAGCTCAGGAGATGTTTGGAGCATGAGAAGAGAGGCCAATGTTTCATCAACTGGTAAGGGAATGCTCAGTTTAGATGGCAGCACCTGGCTGCTCTGGGCAGATTTGAGACTCACTGAGTCTTGTTCATCTGTTGCTGATGTTTTATATTTTCCCCCTGTTTAAAACCAACAAGCCTCAAACTTCTCTTAAACATCCAGTCCTGAACTCTACAACTGCTGTACTGCTGGGAGTAGTGCAGATGACTTGGTAGAGAAATCTCAGTACCATGTAGGCAAACAACCCTGAATTGTGTGAGGGGCTCTAACAGCAACATCTCTTCCCAGAAATAACTGACTGCTGTCAGGAAACAGCCAGACAAAAAATTTGCAGACCAAGTTAAAACTCATTAATGACCCACAACATAACTCGGGGAGAAAAAAAATCCTGTGCAGTTATCTAAGTTTGCTGACACTTTGGAAACAAAATGATGACTAAATAGCAATGTGTGCTCCAAAGAATGAGTGATATACCAAGATGAATAGGATTTAGGCACTATTTATCACAGTTAAGCCATAGCCTGAATACCATAATGCTGATTCCTTAAATTCATTATGCAGCCACTATAATCTAGCGGGCAGCAATGTGCCTGTGAGAAGGAAGAAATTATTTCCATTGTTTTATACTGAACTGTAGGCACAGAGTGATTGACAAGATTGTGCTTTGTCTTCTTTCCAAGATACCACACCAATGTTTGTAACTACACTTGTGTGAAGCAAAGTGTTAAACCCACTGAATTCTTACATTTTGCTGTTTAAAGTAGTAATCATGGTGTATTTATCTGATGGATACAGGAGGATGTCATTCCATACATATAAGAAGTGTTGGTGATGCTTCCATCATCCCTTCTTTAAAGCTGGCAGTGTGTGGGTGCTTCCAGCTTCTATTTATGTGACTGGGATTTGTCCTGTGGAATAAATAATAATTAATTTTTTCTGGTGTTAATACCCCTGAGGTTCCTGAGAGCAGCCTCAGCTCTGCTCACAATTATTTGTAGAAATTATCACGTGTGAAATAACAGCTTTGTTCTGACCCAGCCATAAAATTTATTCTTTGGGAGGTAAGAAATGTGGCATTCCTGAGCTGCCCTTCAGTGGGAATTCTGTAATATTTTGGGAAGAAAGGAAGAGGAAAAGACAGAAATAGCCACAACTTCTGAAATTTTTGGCTTATCAAGGTATGTTTAAAAGTCCCCCAACACTCTGAATGAAATAAATGAATTGTTCTGGAGGTACTGAGATAACAGTTGCTGGTTGCTTTTTTTGAATTTTTGGATAGCATTTAGGAAGTGTAAGGAATGAAATCATACAGGAAAGCTGAGAGATTTATTTTGTTTAATGTCCTTTTTAATTTCTTTTTTTTTTTTTTAAGCCACAGCCAGGACTTATTTACATTTTTTTTAAAACTCGTCTGTGGGGGAATGGAGCCACTGAAAGCTGGAGTGGCTGTGATGAGGCTGTGATAATTAACATGGTTTGATGTGCTCAATGCCTTGAAGCAAATCACTACAGAATTCCTGGTGCTGGGTCCTGGGGGAAAGGCTGGGACACATTAGATTGCTTTATAGGAAAGCCCCTTGGGTTTTTCAAGTGGTGTAAAGAAGGCAGTTTGCAGCCATCCAGCTAAAAACGCCACAGAATTATCAGTTCTGAAGAACCTTAGCAACAATGTGGTAGCTTTGCTGCCCTCACTACAAAGCAAAAGAAAAAAAATGGATTCTCCTCTGTGCTGCTGCAAGCCAGGAGGAATTAACTTCTGTAGAGGAGTAGGAGGCAGGTTTCACCTTAGATACTTGTATTCCCTGAAATAAAAGATGAGATGGCAGCTCTACATTATTTAGTATCAAACAACTGATGCATCTAATAAGAGAAGCAAGGGAAAATACTCTCTGAATTTTAAATATCAAATTGAGGCAGCAAGCCAAATAACCACAAATCAAAGGCTTGCAGCCATGAGAAAAATACTTGAGAGGACAACTTATTCACAGTGACCCAAAGCAACCACTAAACTAATGCACTTGAAACAAGGATTCAGGAGAGAAAATAAGTCTCCTACCTAGAAAATCAGCAGGAAATGGGAATCTTTACCTCTTTGGTCCTGTGTTTTTTGGCTGGATTAGTACCTGTAATACCTGCTGCTCAGTAGGTGAGGGCTATTCGGTTCTGCGTCTGTATATCATGATTGTTACAGAAAATATTCTTTTTGGTGAGATAAATCCTACCAATTCCCTGCTTTACACTTCCTCACTAATTTATTTTTCCTCAAACATCTTTTCTCATGTTTTGCACAGCTGAGCTGTGATCCATCTGTCTGTGACAGAGATGTTTATTCTTAGTCCAAGATGGAATCTCAGACTCCTGTTTCCTGGTTACCATTTTCCTTTACCCAAGAGCTGCAGATTTGGATGTAGGATATTGACAACCTAAAATTTCAAGTGGAGAAGCCTAAAAATTTGAAGCACTTTGAAGAGCTCTCGATGTCCTCTGAAAGCTGCAGCATGGAGTGTAGGGACCATTCACAGGCTTTTCCACTGCTTCCATTTTATTTTCCAGTCCTTTGCTTCAGATTAGAGTTGTCATATCCCACTGGCCAATTCCTAGGCACTCCCTTCTCTCTGGTCTTTTTTAGTCCCCTTGAGTCTGAGGTCAGCTGCAGCTTTATAGCCTACAAACTCCCAGGAACCTCTGTTGCTCTGCACTGTCCCTTTGGGATTTTGCCTTCCCATTTTATTTCAGGCTTTTGCCACTGATCCGTCTCCCTGCATAAAGCTAAGCCGGGAACAACCTCATATTCCCCCTGCTCATTGCTCTCCTCCACCTCTTCCACTTCAGCTGATGGTGATCACTAATGGCTCCTCTTTGTGCTGAAGTCTGGCCTCACCAGCCACACTCCATTGGATCTTTGGGGGTGATCCTTCCTGACAGCGTAACCCCACTGGGGAT
Source organism: Polioptila caerulea (assembly GCA_013397295.1). Lineage (NCBI taxonomy): Eukaryota > Metazoa > Chordata > Aves > Passeriformes > Certhiidae > Polioptila > Polioptila caerulea. The sequence goes on along the minus strand of VYXF01012136.1, from coordinate 497,751 downwards.
TGCATTAGCCAGGCATGCAGAAAAGAGAAAGTGCCTGTCTAGTGGAATAAAATAAACACACAAGGGGAAAAATTGCCAGCCAGGGGTAGAGCTGGGACTTCCAGTGTTCTTCAAAAACCCTCCCCTGTGTAGGTATAGTAATACACCCTCTGATTCCCTCAAACCTTTAAGCTTTTTTTCAAATTTTGGGGTTTTTTTTACAATAGGTATCCGGTGAGTTTTGTTTCATCTGTTCAGATTACATCTGCTCTTCTTTCATTATGAAGAAAATGTTAATGTTAGAGAAGTGAAGTCGTGCATGTGCAGGCTTAGAGAAGTTCAATCACTGAGCCATCAGTTTAGCCCTGAGTCAAGTAAGTTTAATCCAAGAAAACAAAATTACATGAACCAATCTTATTTCTTCTTCATCCTGCTTTACAGTAAACAGTGTTATTAGGATCCTGAAACTTAGTTTATCCCTCCCTCACCACCTCTAGCTCCTTCCCTGGAGGCCCCACTAAATCCCTCTGTGACTGCATCCCACAATCCTTTCAGAGGCAATTGGCTTATGGCAAACACGTGGAAGCTCAGTTTGGAACCTCGTTGCTCTCCTCAGAAACCCAGGGTGCCTGAATCCTCCAGCAAGATACCAAACTTAGCAAGTTCCTTTATTTTTAACTCTTGCTATAGGTACAGCAGACAGTTTTCTCTGTGCCTTCCTCAATCTCTGCAGTGCACCCCCTTACATTTACAGACGTATTTCACTTGGGATTCTGCAAGGGAGGAACAAATCTGTCATTGAGAGAACTTAAATCCACCTGTGATCAGGTTAAGTGGCTCCAGTGGCACATTAAGGGTCATTTCCTTCTGGTGCTGGCTGTAAATGGAAATCCCAAACCCTCCTCCTTTTCAGGTAAGTTATTTCTTAGGACTAAATGAGGTTTCTGAAAGAAGTAGGGACTAAAGCTGACCAGTCCCAAGAGAAGGAGGCTCTAAAAGGGTAATTAAAACTGGATATGTTGGGTGTCATGGTTCCTGCCACAGTGAAATGTCTCCCCAGGCTCTGGAAGCTGGGTCTGCCTGCAGAAACATCACCCTGGAGGTTGTGTTCTTCCTTTGCAGCTCATTTCTGCTTGGAGCTGAAACAGTAGCAAAGAGGTTTTTGGTGTAAATTGGAATTACAGAAAAAATACTCAGGATATGTTGTTTTTCCAAGGCTATGAGCAGCCACAGGCTATTTGAGGTATGTCTGGTGATGGAGACACTGAACAGGGCCCAGGAAGGTAAAACTTGCCTGACTTCCTTGTGTAGTAATATTGCAGCTGACCAGCTGGAAGCTGGGAATGGGGAGCTCAAACAACCCGAGGTGGATTATCCTAGGCTCCATCCCAAACTGCTGAAGGGGAAGAAACAGCTTCTATCCAGGCCATTTATCTCCATCAATCCCTTGTTCCTGCAGGAACGGCCCCTTTCAGGAGCTGTTTCCTCACAGCCAAGGAGGAAGGCTCTGTCCAGGGCCCCACATAGAGCCAAGCTCCAGCTCTGTGCAATTCCAGGTGTTTCAGGCCCAGGAATGAGCAGGGATGTCTCTAACCTATGGACAGATACCTTTCTTGAAGGGACTTCCTCTATTAAACTGCCCCTTTGGTACTTCTTTTTCCCTGTTTTCTCCCTTATTTTTTTTTTTCAACCTAGCCACTTATGTGCTGGATATACAGAGTTCCAAAGAGCTTTTCAAATCCAAAAGATGGGGATGTTTTACAAATTAATCTTATGAAGAGAGGTATTTCCTGGGAAAGCCTTCTAAAGGAATTTTTTTCATTAGTGAGTCCCTCATTATAGGATTAAAAGCTAAGCTCCTTCCTCCCTCATTTCTTCCACAAATTAGGTTTTCATAAGACCTTTTATGTGTTTTTCTAAGTACTCCAGGTCTTACCTCTTCTGGCAGAAGTATAAATGTTAATAACATTAATTACTTCATGCTAATAAACTACTTTTGGGAATCTTGGCTGGGAAAAATATAGGAATCCCTCTTTTTGCAGTTTTTTTGCTGTGGTATTTTAGGTGTAGTTGGAAATATTCAGGGTCACATAATAGGTGGATATCATCAACTTTAATGCAGTCTGGATTTTGCAGAATAACCCTGTTTTGGCTTTCAGAGTAATGCCTACTTCTAATACTGGTATTTTAGAGGAGATTTAGCTTTGTAGGAGAAACTCAGGCCTGTTAAATCCCCAAATCTGGCAAGTGGTGTCCACAGGCGAACCCTGGATCCTCTGGAGATGCTCTTATTGGCTTTCTGTGTGGGCCCAAAAAGGATCCTGGAAAGCATTAAGCATCCAGGAACTCCATACAAGGAAAAACTTCCCTTTCCTGAGCTCTCAAAGTTGTGGCCACCGTTGTGGAAGTGTTTGTTCTCCTATGCACATCCAGAATTCTAGAAGTGCAGACCAATGGACAACAACTAACTGCCAGCCAAAAGATGTATAGAAGATGGAATACATAAGATTTAGTAGCCTGAGAAATATGTAGAAATTAGCATTTGGGATCCAAGGGGCACCCTCAGCCGTGACAAAACATGCACAGGAGAATAATAAAGGGTTGTGCCTCAACTGGAAGAGTAAAATTTCTGGTATAAAAATGTCTGAATTCCAGTGGAGAAAGGTTGGTTGTCTTGCAGTCTCAAAAAATGCTGGGCAGTGTCTAATGTTCTTAGAAGTATCTCACTTAATGGGATAATGACCCAGTGACAAGATTTCATTATGACTTCTTTTACAACCCTCGAACAAATGGAAAGGAGAGTAACAGTTAACTTGAACTCTCTAAAGATTTGTTAATGTAACTGATTTCCTAGACAGGAAAAGCATTTAAAAAACAGGAAAAACTTTGCTGAGTCTAAAAAGATCTCTTAATAAAAGGCATTTATTTGTAAGTGGAATTGGAATGTAGAATAAAACCAGACTGGAAATTTTCAGAGGTGTGATTCCTCCTCTTCTTGGAGGCAACGGGAGAAGTCTCCACCGTGAGAAAATTATCAGAAAACAGCCTTTGGCCCTGATGGAGAGCATTTCTTTTTTAAACATTAACTGTAGATCACGGTATCAATTCTGGTTTATCACTGTGATAAAAGTTCAGTTCACCGTTGTCTTGAAATGACTGAACTGGCTGGTGAATGTTTTGTAACTGAGAACCATTTCCTTTTGTAACTTAAGCACTTAATTGCTTCTAATTGGTTTCTGTTGCAAAGGAGACTCGGGTCCAAATGACAGAGCAGAGGAGAGGACGGGGGAGCCCGTGGTAACCGCACTTTATTAAGGTGTCGGTGGTGTGATCAGAGGTGTCAGTGTGGGGCAGGACGAAGGAAAAGGAGGAGGGCACTACGGAGCATCTGGGAATGTGCACAGGGGGGCGACTGAAGATTCTGGGAAGCATCACTAAAAATTAGTCCTGGCAATCAAATCAGGAAAACAGTGTTTGATGAGGCGTAGAGTCCTCAGCTAATCAGTGGTCAAAGCAGCTGATAAGAGCAGTCAAAACCGCTGAAATCAAGTCAGTAGCTCTTAGGAGAGCTGGCACTATGGTCTGATCAGGGAAAGAAATCACAGGACTAAAGCAGGAACTAAACACCAAACAGACTCTCAAAATAGGCAGCCCGGTCCCAGAATCTGTTCATCTGCTTCAGGATCCAGTGGTAGATGTGAGTGAGTCAGAATCTTAGTTTAGGAGAAGCAAGGAGTAATTTTCACTGCAGCTTTCTGTACAACCTGACCCTCAATGCCCTCATATGAATCAGGAGTAAGTAGAAGAAAAATAAGGCGAATGAGTACAAAATTTAAGCTTTGGCTTTTGCAGAAACTTAAACCCAGATTATACCTTGTTCTGGTTTTAGAGCAATCAATAATATCATCTAGGCATGCTGACTTCTGGACCAGTACACAGTGGTATAAACATATTTAAATATTATCAGTGAGCAGAGCTCATGTATTGGTGTAAAAATTCCTTCCTTGTCTTCTTTTGTCTTTTAGCCTGAGTAGTGATGGAATGTTTAATATTGGCACAGGAATTGCCAACAGAGACTTTATATCTCTTCCAAATAAATACTGCTCATGTTCACCAGTGGCACCATAATCCCAATTACATTGTGTGGGATTAGTTAGCTCCACTGTAAGGCTGCTAAATGAGCCGTTATACTGCTGGGGAGCAAAAGACACCTAAAGAAACTGGGTAGGAACAATTTGCACTTCCTCTTTCAGTATTACAAGAGGGAATGGCTTCAGCTGATGGAGAGCAGGGTTAGATTGGATATTAGGGAGAATTGTTCCCTGTGAGGGTGGGCAGACCCTGGCACAGGGTGCCCAGAGAAGCTGTGGCTGCCCCATCCCTTGAAGTGTCCAAGGCCAGGCTAGACAGGGCTTGGAGCAGCCTGGAATAGTGGAAGATATCCCTGGCCATGGCTAGGGGTAGCACTGGATGGGCTTTAAGATGCCATGTGTGTCATTAAACTCCACTGAATTGCAGAGCCCCAAAGAGCTGATCCAGGCACCAGCCTGAGCTGGCTTTGCCAGCCGAGGTTGGTCAGCAGCAGGTGAGAACCCTGGAGCTTTTCTCCAGTACTGCATGTCACCTGACTCCATTGCACTCTGGACACTGTCAAGCAGTTGTGTTGTTCATTTTTGCCTATATTCAGGAATAGAAAAAAGGTACATTTTTCAAACCATACTTCATGGGGAGCATCTATGTGCAGACATGATTTTGGTCTCTGTATAGCAGTAGATGTTAACAATTACCCTGCTGGGGCCACTCGAGGTGTTTCCTCCTGGCTCTCTCCCCCATCCTGAGTAAACAGCTATAAAAACTGAGAGTTCACCTGCTGCATAACCCTGTATCAGTAACAACCCTTCCTCTGGTGTGGATAAACCAAACCTTTGGGAGTTACCACATGAGGAAATACTTCTATTCAAAAGCTCCACGTCTGAAGGCTGGGAGGTTGGAAGAGCCTCCCTTCAGGTATTTGAAGGTAGACTCACTGGTTTTGAGGGAGTTTGACTGAGTTGGGCCATAGGAGGACGCTGTGTTTGCAGTGTCCCCTGGCTGAGCAGCTTGGGTAGCACAGAGCCACAAGGGCTGTCTCAGGGCAGGTGAAATTCAGTCTCCTGTCTCTTTTCCCAGCCGTCTCTAAAGCAAATTAATGAGAGCAAGTCTAGACCGATTTTTAACCAACTGCTCAGACAAGCTCTCTCCCTCTTGCTGGTGTTTTGTCAGCATAATGGTTGACTGGCCTTTTATTCCTTGCAAGTAGGGCATTTGGGGGAACTAAGTGCTCCATAAAATCAGACTTAGGTGAGCAGGAAAGCCTCCTGTAAAAGCATGGCAGTAGCAGGTGAGCTGCCTAGCTGGCAGAGGGGTCCCCTGGGGGCCTGGGAGCACTGTCTGATCAGCCACTCAGCCTCAGTGGCTGCTGCTGTGACTTTCATCACAGCTTGTTTCTGCAAGAAGGAGCTGCTGGAGAGCAGCTGCAATCCTGCATTTCTTCACTCCATGTGGATTTATTCTGAGGCAACTGGTTTGGGAGCCAACACCCTTGCTGACTATGCCAAGAGGATCAGCTGAGCCTGCTGCTTTCACCAGAGGGTGTTCCAGGAGAGCAATGTGGCAGCAGCAGCCTTGAGGACCAGAGTGCTATGGCTGAGCAGCATTGTCTCCATCTAAAAAACCCCTGTCCTACAGATCATTTGTTTAATGCCAAAAAACACTTGGAAACACAGCAGATTAACAACCCAATGTGTTTTCCCAACTACCAGAGCCTGATACATTTGAAATAAGCGTAATTCTCCTCTAATGCTCTGAGCTGCTCTGTTTCTGTGGGCTAATAGAGACAGATTTTCAAGTTGGGAGAGAGGGGCTCCCTACTTGGCAACTTCTGAGCAATCTGAGATGTGGAGGGAAAAGCCTTTGACAATTATGGTAATTAAGAGAGAGAGGAGGGAAAAAGGGGAGATGTTTCCTTGAACAGTGGGACAGTTTCTTGTCTGCCCTGATTTAAGGAGGGGCTGCTTGCTCAGGGCTCTTTCTCTTGAGTAATTGATGAAGCAGGTTTACTCTGCAAGACACAGAAGCCAAGGTGATGCTGACTGGGCAGATCTTGGAGCTTTCCAGGTCTCTGGCAGCAAAGGGAGGAAACAGCATCAGAAGAAAGTGGTTTATGTTGCAGCAAGAACTATCATATGCTGGCTTTCTTTCCTCCAGAGTGGGAGGGGGAAGGGTTGCTGGCTCTTTTTCCCTGCTAGTGAAGGAATGTCATGATACAGACAGGCACAAATCTCTGTAAATCAGTGCTCTTGGCTCATCAAGGGATCCCTGCCAAGTGTTAGCAGAAAGGAGTGACAATCAGAGACAATCTTAACTCATAGGTGTATGTTCTATTCAATGTTACCTGGTGCTCAGGGGTCAGGTGGCTGCTGTTACAGCCCAACTGCTGCAAGGTTTTTATTTGTGCAGACCTTCTTGCAGTGAATTCACAGTCAAATGGGAGTTATGAAACCATGTTTTAAGATTTAATCTGTATAGTCAAGCTTGTGTAGTAGAAAAGAAAAGGCCACATTTAGAACCATGACAGATTTTGCCTAATACTGAGAGGGGTAAGAGAAATAATCAGGGAATTATTTTGATTTTTCTGATTCTTTCTTCAACAAAAGTCATTGCAGAGGAAATAGTGAAATTTGGGTTGTGGCAGTTGTATTTACCTGGAGGATCCTGAAGCCTATGACTCTTCCATGAGTGCTGTTGCCTGACTTGGTGACCTAAACATGTGCTTAGTACAAAATCTATATTCCCTTGTGACAAATCTCTTGTTTCCTTGCGGAAAATCTTTTGGGCTCTTCTAGGAAAGATCTTGGCTCTGCTCTCCTGGCTGTTTGGTATTGGCCTTGTGTCAAGGCAGATGGAAGTGGCCTGTAACAGAATGCTGGATCATCTGTCCGTGTCCAAGGGAGGAGAATGCTCTGAAGGGCCAACCCTTCCCCTTGGCAAAACCAATTTACTGCTCCTAATATGGCTGTGGTTATTGCCCTGTGCTTTGATCTGTGATTTTTGGCCTCGTGGAACTTTGTATCCCTGGAGACTGCAGCCCTGCCAGTTTAGTCCAGCCTGGAGCCCCAAATGGGAGACTTAGGGAAAGCTTCTGTGCAGGTACAGATGGGGAATACTGGGAGAACCTGGTCCAGTGATGTCAGGAAAGCTGTGGGGCAAGGATCAGTCTAATGAGTGGCTTATCCAAGGCTGATTTCCTGTTTAGAAAATTGAGATAACAATCTTTTATTGTTGAAAAATCAGAATCAGCTGAAAGCATCAGCATTTAGGGAGTTAATGGCTGGCTCCTGGTCTGTGCTCATGTGAAGCATCTGGAGCTGTCTTTTGTGACTCCATCCCCCAGCAGTGACTGTGGGGGAAAGGGGTTATCATTGATCCTGGTGATTCTCAACCACTGTGACAGCCAAAGACTGGTCCAGTGTTCCCTAAATTGCTGCTGGAGTGCCAGGACTGGGAGCAAGCACAGGGCACTCCTGTGCCCCTTTACCCATCAGCTCCAGTTGAGCAATGCCCCCCTGAGCTGAGCGTCTGGTCCTCCCAGACAGACACAGTAACTCCTCTGTGGGAACGTTCATACCAATTAAATCTTATCACCAAATCATTCTGTTCCATCACTCCACTTAATTAGCCATGGTCTTTGGTATTTCAGCAATGCTGCACCGTGCCAAAAAATGAAAGTATTCTTTGTGTGGTACACACCCGACAAATGTCTGTCTGCCAGCCAGGGGCAGACCAACAAATATTTCTCCTGCACCAGAGCAGTATCTGCTGGAAGATGTAATTGCCCTCTTCTGTTTTTTCAAACTGAAATGAGTTAGAGGCTGTGGTCTTTTCATCTGGGCACTCTGCTTTCCTTGCAGCAAAACCGAGCTGGTTTCTCCTCAGCCGTTCAGTGAACATAAACCGGGATGAGTCACACAAAACCCACAACTGAAGGGGCTCCTCGAGTGTTAGTAATTAATATGGTCGTTCTGCTTACAAATGATAAACACAAGAAAGGAACACAAATTAACTGCTCGTTAGCAGCAGATCACAGCTATTACCTAAATCCTTGTCTGCAGCAGGGCCCTTGACTTTAGGATAGTGTATCAGATCTGACCTAATTTTATTTTATGTTTGGAAACATCCAAACCCAGGCAGATCATCACATCCCACTTTCAGCAAGAAAGCGCCTGATTTGGCAACCTCTGTTGTAAATGGCTGCATTTTTTTTCCCCCTAAAATTTAAGTAGCTCCTGTGAGTAAGTGAGGATAAAAAAGCTCTGTGATCTGCAGAATCCAGCCTGGAATTGCTCATCAACAAATGACAGTGAGGGAAACATTAGGAATGAGGAAATAATAATGATTAGTTCCCTGCTGCCCACTGATGGTGAGACCCATTGACATTGTCAGTGAGGAGTAGGACACCAACTTACCTGTGACAAGGAATCAGTTGATCCATGGAAACAGGAACTCTTTTAATAGCCCCCCAAAGCTGTGCCCTGCCATCTGAGGCATTTGTCAGATGTGACGAGGCACTTGGCCTATTTTTGTCACGCAGCAAATCCTTTTTCCTACTCTACTTGGGGCTCAGTCCCACCCTTGGATATGAGCTCACTGCTCTTTCACTTGCATGGAAATGTTCTGTGCCTGAAGGTAGAATTTGGCTGGATCTGAATAATGACATCTGTAATGTTCCCTCAGACAGGACCCAAAAGACACCAAGCAGTGCTGATAAACATCCAGCCTGCAGAGAGGTGTTTGAAAATCCTCCACGGTGTTTGTCTGCATCTTCACGTGCTTTTGGAAAATCTGCCTTGGGGAGACTTGGAGAAAACCTGGAGCTGCTGCAGGAACAGAGGTGGACTGTTTGTCTTGGTGGCCCAGACAGCACTTTAACCATCACAGCAGCCCAGCTCCTGCTAAAAAAACCCAGGTGATGGTTTATCTCCTGCACAGTACAGCCAGGTATACTTCTGCCTCTTGTCCTCCATGTGAAAACCTTGCTTTTCCTGTAATCCACAGAAGAGCTAATTCCAGAGGTCCCATTAACATGAAATAATCAGTCACATCACCCGTAGAATTCCAACATTGCTGTGAACCCCTGGCTTTGCTGAAAGCAATGGAAAAATATATGTTCACCTCTACTGAGCCACAATTTCAGTTTCCTGGCATGCCTAAGGAATGGTCCCAAAAGTGCCACCTTCACTGGTGTTTACTGATTTAAAATACAGACCCCTCCTGGCTTTTCACTTGTCCCAGCAGTTCTTTTTAGGAAGTTGCCTGTTTCCCTTCATCATCCTTTGCCGTATCAGCCCAGAAAACTCCTTGAACAAAGGCTCTCCTTGCATTCTCAACAGGAATTTGCCCTCCTGATCTCCCGATCATTCAACAAAAATCCTCTTGATTTTTCCCTTGTGTTGCAGGCCCATGGCAGCTTCACTGAGACAGAGAGGTTGTCATTACATCAAAGCACGTAACCTATGGACAGACATTCACCTCTAAACCTCTCCCCTCACTTGTCTTGCTGAGGCTGCCAAGGTGTGGGGGTTTTCTGGAGTCCTGGGGGTGGGTTTTGGCCTCTGTCGGCTGTTCTTATTTAGAGTAGCTGAGATTTTGTTCCAAACATTTTTTTTTTTTCATGAACTTTTTGTGTGACAGGTACCTTTAAATGGTAAGTTTGGCTCTATTTCAAGAGAAAGGGGAAAATGAAAGGCAAGAAGAAGTCTAACCTCAAGATTTAGCTGCTTTTATATGAAGCTGAAGCAAGATCTGTGCTGGTGTGTGAAACCCAGCCTCATCCAGAGAGGCTCAAACCAGGGCAGCAGCTCTTTTGCTTTCTGCTCTGCGTAAATACCTTTGCTGCCCTTCACACCAGGCTCTAGGGATCTCCACTGGATGATAAGTTAAAGTCCAAATAGAGAACCATTTGGGGTGATTGATGGGGGATGTTGTGCACACACCCAGGGTATGTCATTTCCAATCTGAAGGGAAGCAATTGTTTCCATATGTTGGCACGTTGGGGCTCTTGGTGCCGAGCCAGTTGTCTGGCTGCGATCAGGCAGCAGCATCTCTCAGTGATGGAAGATTATACCTTGGAAGAGGGGTCCTAACTTTAGGCTGTATTCCTTAAAAGGATGCAAACTCTGAACACTTCTCCAGGATGTAATTTATGGTTCCAGTATGTTTTGACTTTACATAGATGAAAAAACAGGCCTTTTCTGTATGCATATATGCATAAAAATTCCTTCCTGCTCGGCGGCCCCCTCTCCCCCCCAAAGGAATCCAATAAAACAATAGCTGGGGCTGGGTTGTGTTGCTAACTTGGCTGCATGGGCTGCTGCCTGCTGAGGCTCAGAAGGATTCCTCCTCTTATTAATCCAGTTCCTTACAGGTATTTTAACATCTACATCTAGTTTTATTAGCTAAATCTAGCTTTTGTTGCTCTGCTGGAATTCAGGCTCTCAAAATAGGTTTTAGAGGTGCCCTGCACCTACCAAACCCATTATGTTGGGATTTTGGGGTGGTTTGGCTTTTTGAGGGTTTTTTTGGTAAAGTTTCAAACTGGTTGCATGTTGCTGCACAAAAAAGTTAATATAATTTTTCAACTTCATCAGTAAGATTCCTTCATGCCAAGGCCCTGCATCAAGCAGGGAGGAGGCAAGTTAAAGGCTGCTGGAAGAAGGTATTTTTAACATAGTGAGAAGCCACCAATTTAAAATATTCTGTGAGTTCCTGAGCTATCCACAATTCCCTGAATCACCATCACTGGAGCAAGGCTGCCTGATGGTGATGCAGCCAGTGAGGGATCACCACATCCTTCCTGAAGTGTCTGTCCTGCCAACAAAACCTGCAGTAGGTGTTGTGTGTGTGTGACCCCATTTGAAAAACACAGGCAGGTCATCAGAGACTTCATTCTATGTCATTTCCAGGCCAGTTCCTTTGGATAAAGTCAGTCTGAAATTCTAAATAAAGCATTTTTCCCATCCCTAAATGGTGAGCAATCATCAGGCTTTTAATTCTGCAGCCAAAAGCCTTTGCAACTGAGAGACACAGTGGGCAGAACCACTCAAATCATGGCAGCAATGCTCTTTCCTCCAGCTGGGAATAAAGAGCACATCAAACCACTCTGCCACACACACATTTCATTGAGGGAAATAGGCTGGATTGGCCTCTTAACTCTGGAAATGTTTGCAGTGATATTGTTTGAGCATCTTGGGGTTGTGCATTGACATCGATGATCTTTGTGCAAGACTTGGACAGATATGGAGAGAGATGCTGGAATGCTGAAAGCCAAGGTTGCAAGTTTCTTTCCAGGAAGACTTACAATGTTGTGAGAGGAAAGCAGAGACACAAATTTGTTTTTCTTTTCAGTCATGTGCATAGTTTAGGGGTTTTTTTATTTATTGAAAATATTAACTTATTAAGACCCTCTACTGGAATATTTACATAATATATATTGCATGATCTGAAGAGATTTTTGATGCCTAAAATTCCACTCAAAGGAAAGATCCAATGTCTTTTAATAGAAGATTCATTTGCAAAACTGAAATGTATGAGGATACATAATGTATTCAACTTTTAAAGTAATTTATTAAGAAAAGAGTTTTGATCTTCTGGGCAGGTGTTTGGATATTGAGGAAAAAATGCTCAGTGCTTTTATGGGAGCTACATGCACACTCAAAATGTCAACAATGGCGTTGTTCACATGTGGTTTTGAAAAATGTGGATTCCACCTTATCTCTAAATAATGCTCTTGGTGCCTGAAAAATGTCAGAGTCTGGAATTGATAACAATATTGTTCATGCAGCTACTGCCATGGTTGGTGTGAATATATATAAACCTGTACCCCTGGATTCCAGCATGAAAATTGGGAGCTGGAATTTCCATTTAATTTTGGTTTTCACTTTTAATGTCTTCTACAATTGCATGTGTGGCTTTGATTATTAAACATGGGGAATCAGGCAATTTATGGTTCTACCAAACCAAACAGATCTCTATATAAAAGTGCTCATTTTAAACATGCCTCATTCCTGCTCAGAAAGTTGTAGCCCCAGGGATGCCTCAAGCTTGTCGGGCTTCCTGAAGCTACAAATCCATGTGTGTGCACTTTTGTAGGAACTCCAGAGCTATGTTTGCATTCCTGAGCTGCAGGGATTGCCATTCCCCTCCTGCAACTGGTGAAAGCCAGGGATTGCTCTGCAATGGTTGACCTAAAACTGCTGCGTTCTCCTGCAAAACTGCTCCACCCCACCCTGCTGGAATGTAGGTCTGTCCTATCTTCAGAGCCACGTTAGCACTAATTAACTACTTCCAGCATATTAACAGCCTTGGCTATACGTGTCAATACTAGATGGACGCTAATCTAACGAGCTGCTCCGTGTTAATTACGACCTCATTGAGCCAACCAGTTTGGGAAGAGTGGGAGATCCATTTCCCTTTGTGATCTGCGGGCTCCTTCCCTGCCGGCCTCTCTGCCTGGCAGGCACAGTGACCTTGAGGAGCTGCCGACCTCGGATTCCCGATCCCTTCCACAGCACGGCCCATTTCTCTGGCTATTGCTCTGACAGAGGACTCCAGGTTATCACACTCAGACTCCTGTACCTGATCTGGCCTTTGCTGCTATTTGGGGCCCATGGACCACTATTTCTGTGTGATGGTGCATGTTCCCAAAATAAACGTCCTTAAATTAGCAGGTTCAGTTACAGGGAGCAGTCTGGCTGTAGCAGCAGAGAGCTTGATTTAGGCCAATTTGGAAATTTTTTTTTTGAGAAAATGTGTTCTTTTGAGGTGAATAATTATCTAATTACTCAGTTAATAATAGGTGCCTCTTAACATATTAGTGGGATATCACATGCTTTCAAAAGGATTGGATCCTTTAGCGGATGCAAGCCTCGGTCCAGCAATGCTGTAGCAATAAATCAGCATCTGTTCAAGGGCTGCTGGTTGTATCACAGGGATGCCAGCTACAGATTTACTCTATTTCAGTTCTGCTTCCACGTTCAGGGCTTGTTTGAGGGGTTTGTGTCCTAGTGACTCTGACAACTCTGCTGAGTTGCTGCTGTGCAGATGGAAGTGCAGTGGCCTACATTTCCCTGGTGATCAGTGAGACAGCCTGACCCACTTGAAACACGTTAACCAGCCTTGCTTCCAGACAGCTGGGAGCACTTGTCCACCACTGGACCTGGGCCGATGCCATGCCTCAAGCTGAAAATTCAGAATTTCTGGCTGTTTTGGAGGATTTGATACAGATAATTTAAGTTGTGCTTGGCGCTTGTTTTCTTCCCCTGGTGCCTGGATGTGTCACAGTTCAGTGTAATGGGTCAGTCTGTGTTTCATTAAATATTAACAGGGAAAATGATTTGTGCTCGTTTAGAGGGTAATACTGCTGTGCTAATGGATGGAAAATTGCCTGGAAGGCTGCTGGTAAAGGTGTAGTGGCAACTGGTGCTGAACCCTTTTTCTGAACTGCCCTGCCAGGGGGATGGGAAATGTGAAGAGGTAAAAAATCTACAGAAGAACAAGGAGAAGGATACTGTAAGGAATATTCAGACACATGCTGAGTGGTCTGAGTGGCCTTTTCTGCTCTGCGCTGTAAAAATTATGCCTCTGACATGGTTTTCATCCTGAGCCCAGGCAAACGCTGCCCTGAAGCCACCTCAGAGCACTGTCCCTCAGCAATCCCTTGTGTGGCTGTGACACGTGTGAGCCCAGCCCAGTATCCCACTCCTGGCACCCACTTTCCCTTGTGGGAGGCATTGTGGTCTCCCTGTGTGGCAAAGGCACTTGAGCAGCTCAAGAGAAGCAGCCGCCCCTTGTGTTTGTGCCCCGTGGGCTTCCTTGGCCACGTCCCACAAGTGCTCCCTGACAATATTATAACAATATACTTTTCAGTTCCACTTGTGGCTCCCAGAGCATCCAGAGGTCTCCTGGAGCTGTTCCAGGAACAGACCTTCTTCAGCCATTGGTGCAAAGCCAGGGAGTCTGGTAATGAACCCATCCAAGGGAAGGTGGGACAATGTGCATCCGGTGTGATTAATGGCATCCAGGAAGGTGGAGAGGAACGTTTATCCCGGAGCTTCCGACTGTCTGGGCAGTAGGAAGATTTGTTGTCAGATGCTTTAGATTGGCTAACAATTAATATTAACGACATGCTCTTTTGTGCTGCTGGGACATGCTCCCCTTTGTATTTGTGTGTGCTGTAGCACCCAGGCTTCCTGCGGGCTTGATAAACAATAACCTAATCATAAATCACATGATTTGGATTTCTAAAGAGGGTGTTTATGCTGTGGCTTCACTGAATCCCACTGGCTCTGCCGGCGAAAAAACTGGAATGAGCAAGATAAGAACAAGGCTAATGCAGAAGGGTCTGTTTTAACTTAACTCTTGCCAGGCCTTGGCTCTCAGGAGCTTGTACATGTGATTATGCATTCCTTATAAATCAGTAACTTAGGATAAATAGGCTGTAATATATATAAACAGACTCTGATAGGCTTCAGGAAATCCAAAATACAGGATTTGACTGTGAAAAATATTTTGGGAAGTGCAGGGCCTGCTTGTTTCTCCTTCTGTTTATGTAAAAAACATAGCACTGAAGAGAATCCTGCGTGGCTCTGATGAGCAGACTGGTTGGGGATGCAGTCATAAATCTCCTGGCCTACAAAAGCAGCGGTTCAGCATCGTCTCCATGGCAACCCATGGAGCACGAAATGAAATCTGATATGAAGAGTCTCACCGAGGAGAGCCGTATGCGAGTCACACACTCGCCGAGTCAGAGCGCTGGAGAAGCAGAGAAAATAAGATGCGTTTTCTTTTACTTGTTGCTTCATTCTGAGTATTCCTGCCATGAATAAAAGGGGCTGACAAACCAGCCATTATTCCATGGCCTTCAACTACACGGAGCCAGGCCAGGGGCCAGCGGAGCGGCCGAGAAACAAGCGCAGGCTCTGCCAGCACTTGAGCTCATAAATGAACTCAGCTCACAGCTGCATCTCTGAGCTGCTTATGTTC
Organism: Polioptila caerulea; assembly: GCA_013397295.1. Classification (NCBI taxonomy): domain Eukaryota; kingdom Metazoa; phylum Chordata; class Aves; order Passeriformes; family Certhiidae; genus Polioptila; species Polioptila caerulea. The sequence continues at coordinate 482,694 of VYXF01012136.1, read as the reverse complement.
CCCTGCTTAATGTCAACCTTGTTTCCCCTTCCAGCGACATGGAACTTTTGTGTGTGCACAGATAAAACCAACGAGTGGTCGATAGCTCCTAAGGGGGCAGAAATATTCCTGAGCGCTGGAGGGTCATGTTCACCAGAACGACCGAAAACAGAGAAAGGAAACTCAGTGAAAAGCTGAATGACCTCACCCACTTTCTTCCTGCAGAATTCCTAGGAGACACTAGGCTCTGCAAATCACTTATCAAAACCAGACGTCAGAGAAATAGCCAAGGCATACCCCAGAATTCCTGCGGGAGGACACAAAAGTTCAGGCATTTCTCAGACAGCTGAGGTGGATGTTGGCTGCCCTGCTGGGGAGGAGCCCTTCACGTCCTGCAGTGAAACACCTTCCCTCAGTGCAGGAGGGGGGTTTTACCTCCTGCACAGGAAGACATGGAGACACTGATCCCACCAGCAGCAAGTGACCAAAAAAAAGGGCCCGGAGTCGCTCTCTGTGCTTATTCCAATGTGCCAGTGACACCAACCACGGGCTGACACCAGGGAGTTGTTGGAGGCAGCACAATCCTCCTTTGACGTACCAGCAGCTGCACCATGCCTTGATGTCTCCACAAAACTCTGTGTTTATCAGAACCTTCTCTAACGGTGAGATTTCATTGCCTCCCTGGCGCCATCAACCCCTTGATTCCTTTCCCGTGAGATGATTTTAAGTTCATCAATGCTTTCAGAGCCACTGCTCGGAAGTGGAAGCCACTGTGATTCATGAAAAGGTGCTTCATTTTCTGAACCAGTTGTACTTTTCCTTTCATGTTTTTGCTGGTTGCTAGGTGTTCTGGGGGTTTTATTTACCACATCCCTTTGGGTGCTGCAGTGTGAACAGTAATTCTGTATGCTGAGTGGTGTCAGCTCATGATAAATGGGAGCCATTGTTGCTTCCGTAGGAAACAATGACAGCCAAGAGGGACAATTTGCTGCAGTCCACAGGAATGCAAAAATAATATGTCACTGCTCTCCACTGCTAATGAAGACAAACCCTTGGAGCCAAAGCCCTTTTGGGGGAAAAGAGAATGCTTTTGCCTAAGATCTAAGTCTACATTTTTTTGCTCCTCATATTGGGGTACACTAAGCAAGAAAACAGTCAATTTACTCAAGGTTTTCCCCCCAGACTAAGAAAAAACAATTGTTCAAGAGGCTGAAGGACAAGTTTTATTAATCTGTCTTCAATATATTTCCCTGTACTGTTCACTGGTCTTCCCAATAGATTTTCTCCTGTATTCTTGTTTCTTAACTCAAAAACACCCCCCCCTATAAAACATGCAGGGATAATTTTTCATTTCTTCTTGCACATTTTCTCTGGGTGGGTTTTTTAGCATGAAGTGGCAGCAGCTCAGCGTTATATTTAATCAGATATTTATATAACACACACAGATCCCCAAACTGCGTTAATTTACTGTGAAGTTTTGCAAAGTCCAGTTTTAGACAAGATGCCTCAAAAGAAAAAAATGCCTAAATTAAAAATCTATAGGAGACCAAGTTCACATGATGGAGAGGGTGTTGCCATCACACCTGGTGCCTTTTCTGTCTCATGAGTGCCTGGAGCATCTTCACCAACCAGCTCTGAGGCACCACACAAGGATTCCCTGTACTTGAAGCTGTTTGAGGACTTCTGTCTGTCAGATCTTCTCATTTTCACTGAGCATCAGTAAAATCAATTCACTAGTTCCTGTACATAGTGAGAAATCAGTGCCATTTAATATGAACTTGTTAGAAAACACATTTCTGTATCCTGAAGGGTTTTGGGAAGCAAGTGCAATATAGAAGAGATGGGTCTTGTTTTATATCTCTCTTTTTTTATCAGCGATTTTGGGAGCTCAAGACTAAAAATCATGTGGTAAGGTCTTTGAAATGTGCCAACATTTTAGGACTTTTGATAGTGGATACTAAACTCAGAAGTTCCCAGTATGTGCAGTTGAGTTTTCAGAGTGTTCGCTGACTTTTGCGACATTTGGATGCGATGTTAGGTGCTCGGGCACGAGGAATTTCTGGGTAGCTGTGCTACCCAGCGTGTCTGGCTCATTTATCTGCCAGATAAAAAATCCTGTGAGGCAGCAACAGGAGGATGAAAGCACTGGTTACGTTGTCACAGGTCACCAGCCCAGCCCACAGCCGCCCAAACAGGCGCAGCAGGGAGATGCCAGCCAGCCAGACCCTGCTGCCCTTGGCTGCTGATGTGGATCAGAGGAGAGCAACTGCCCAGAGTGGGCTGTGCCTCAGGCTTCAGCCCAGAGGGGGTGTTTCACTGGAGCAGACTCCATGATCCTGCCTTGGAAGCATCCTTGCACCAACTAGGAAACCCTGTCCTGGTTTAGGTGATGGGAAACAGCAGAATCACAGAATGGGTTGAGTTGGAAGGGACCAATCCCTTTCCATGGGCACCTTCCACTGTCCCAGGTTGCTCCAAACCCCGTCCAACCTGGCCTTGCACAATTCCAGGCATGGGGCAGCCACAGCCTTTCTGGGCAATCTCACCACCCTCCCAGGGAAGGATCTGGCACTGAACTCAGTTTGTACTGCTGCTTCAGCTGATCAGAAAGGCAATCAACTTTTGACTGAGGCTTCTGGCAGCTCCTGGCTGCAGTGTTTGCTCTGTAACACACTCATCCTTCCCAGGCAGCTCTTGTAAATGAGGTGTCCATATTTTCTGAATATAAAGATGAGGGGAGCATCAGGGAACATCGATTTAATTCTTTTTCTCTCCTTGGAGAGGTAATTCAGGATGGTGGCTAGGGATCAATTGGACAGATGCATGTGTGTGTTGTCCAGAGCTCAGTCACCAGGAATTCCTTTGGGATCTGTGCTGCTCAGTGTGTCTGGGTCGTGTGTCTGTTGCTCTGTGATGTGAGTTACCAATCTGTTTGCACACCTGGGCAGGCAGAATTGTGTGAAAAGAAACCTGGGAGAAGATCCTGCAGTGTGCAGGAAACCCCAGTCTAGACAAGCTGAAGGTGGTTCATTATTCAAGGCTGCTGCATTTCTGCTGTGGAAGGACGACAGCGAGTGATTAGCCTTGCTATTGTCTCCATAGCACTGATTTAACAGAACTCGTGAGATTCAATCTATCTGGGTGAGCAGGTGAATTTTTGGAACCCCTCACAATTAATCAGCAGCTGTAATTGCAACGCACAGCCTAAAACGTTGTGTTGCTCTCAGCTGACTGAGACACGAGGACGTGTCTGCTTCCAGTCCAGTGGCAAGTTCATAAATTCCATCGTTCCATAATGCAGGAATTCAGCCAAAATAGCTGCAATATGGGATATTATGGCTTATCACCAGCTTCCAGAGCCAGTCCCAGGCTGGGAATGATGTCCTGCCCAATCTTTGAGTCACCAAAGTGCAGTGCTGAGGCTATAATTGCAAGGTGTGGGGGCTGTTCCTGGTATCCCCAGGGAGGAATTTCACCTCTCCTCTCTCAGAGCTGCTCGTGAAGGGCAGTGAAGCAGCCTGAGATGGCCCCACTGGAGCATCACACCGTGCTGTCATTTTCCATGGCAACTGGAGCAGGGATAGCCTCACGTTCCCGTGGCATGTGCATTATCTGTGTGCATCCTGGCGACTGATGCTCAGCACCGTCACTGAAGCAGCAGCCACTGTGAGGAACAGAACACACTTGAAAATCAAAATACCTTGTCACGTTCTACAAAGTCTTTTCCCGTCAGTCTTCAGTTCTGGGGTGGGGCTGGAGTGAATGAAAATGCTGCCAGCAGCAGTTGGATCCAGCCGGGCGGCGACACTTTGTGTTCCAATTGTCTCCGAGGGCCGTGGCTTTCAGCGAGCCCCAAGTTAAAGAAACTGCAGCGTCAGTGGCTCCAGCCTAACAAAAGGAGTGGAGCCCCAGCTGAACGCACATTTCCCCTCCGCAGTAAGTAATGGGGGCAGGACAAAAGTGCAGTCTTTGGAAAAGGCCCCAGCCCCGCCGTTGCGTTTCTTTGGCACAGATCAGCAGGGATTAAGCTGTGACCCATGGAAGTTCCTACTAGAACTCCGCTGTGAATACAACTGCTGTCACTGCACATGGCAGGGGAAGTGGTTTGTGCAGCCACAGAGTGTCTGTGAAACACTGCGGTCAGGGCTGAAAGTGACAAATATCTGATATGAGGTGAGTAAACCCCAAACACAACAACCAAAAGGCTTGACATTTCCTCTAGGAAATCACCCTGTAGAGTAAGTGCTGGTGTCCTGATCACTATGTGGACCAAGATTTTATTAGGTTTCACAGTGACAAAACAGAGATTTACTGGGAGCTGTACAGGTGGCCTAGAACCGCTTTGCAGCACAGGTCAACACAATTGTGCCTGTTGTCTTCTCTCTCCCATCTCCCTCCAGCTCTCCTCAAAAAGAATACTCTTCAGTGTGAAACCTATTTGCCAGCACTTGAGAGGAGATGTGAGAGCAATGGGATCATGAAAAAGTCCTAATCTGAATTTGTAGAGGCCAAGAAGCAGTTAAGGAGGTGTGGGGGGAAGGTGAGCATTGTACATTGCACTGATCTCCCCGTCTCTTTCCCTGCTCCTTCCTCCCTGGGCCAGACTGCCTGGAAACAGCTCTGGACAGTGCAATGTCTCTGAAGGTGGGATGTGCAACGTAGACACTGGGCTCAGCTGCTCCAGAATTATTCTTGTGAGAGAACAATACAGAGAAAACACTAAATCATTTATTCGCTGCAAATGTCAATTAAACATTAATCAAATGCCAAGGTAGACTGTGGGCAATCTGGGCAGTGTTTATTCTGCTGCTGAGGATCCAAATCCATTAAAAAAGGAACCTTTTCCCACACTGTTTTATTGGAAACTTATGGACTTGATTGCTTTTAAACATAAGAATCAGAATAATTCCAGCCATGTAAAATTACAGAAAAATAACTGTGTTTAAATAATTAATGGTGAATGATTTTCTAATGCTTTTTGTGTGCTTGGGGTGCTCTGCTGAGCTGTGAACCATTTTCATGGAGCAATTTCTACTCCCATCACTGAAATGGGTCAATACACTGTGGATTTACATGATTTTATAGTAACCTCCCATATAAGCATTGCAAAGGCAACACATCCTGGCAGTGCCACCATGACCTGTGTCTCTAGGCAGAGGGATTTCAAGTTTCGGTCCTCCTTATCAGAAGTAGAGGAAGGAATTTGCCAGAACAGAATAATGAGCTCTAGGCACTCAGGTGTTACCGGGGAGATCTCTGATCCCTGGCTCTCAGCTCCCAGCCACAGGGTGACAGTAAGCCAGACAATTTGTAGGAGCATCAGCACTTCCTCTGCAAGGATGGTGCTTTCCTCCTTTGTAGGAATCCTTAAAGCTTCACATGCATTTAAGGCACCACGATAACTGTGGCAGTATGATGGCCAGCCATAATATTTAATTGGCCGTCCTGGGAGTCTGCCAATGTGGTGAAATATCATGTAGAGCCCAAATCCAATCTCAGGGAGAGTCTCTGAAGATAGGAACGCTAAGACACTGCCTCTCGATCTCCTAGGTGACAGGAGCTTGTGTCACTTAATTGGTCCCCGAGCCTGCGGCACCGGGGGTGACGCGATGGGGTTGAAAGGCAGCAGTTGCAGCTGAAGGGATTTGGTAAAGAATTCGGTGAGAACCAATGCTGGGCGTGTACACAGGGGATTTAATCTGGGATTGTTCGCACAGACCTGTTTTCTAGCGAGCTACTCCGAAGAGGAGCCTCAGGCTGCAGGATTAATGTAAGAACAATGCCGGGTAAATGTCTTTTCTGTGACCAAATCACAGGTACAAAACAAATCTTTTGGTGAAGCCAAAGCCGTTTGGTTTGTGTACAGCTCGCTCACACATGCCGGCAACTTTACATGGTGTAGAATTCATCCTTTTGAGGAGATAGTTGCCATCTATCCCACGAATTGCTTTGCTGCTGTCTTGGTAGCAAGGTAAAATTGTGAGTCAGCTAATTGAGTTTGAAAAACAGTTTAATCCTATTACAGCACATAAGACACTGTCTTTTTTGTTTTTCTTTCAATAGTGCTGGTTCACGCACTACTCCCAGGTATTAAGAAACACATTGTAAGAAGTCTGTCTCCTCAAAATAAGGTGTGGACCCACAACAGGCAAATGAGCATTACATTCTGCAGTCCTTGTCACTGGGACTCCCAGTTCACTTCACCCATGCCTTGGTTCATCCCCATTTTCACAGACCATCATGCAGATAGTTTGCTGAAATATTTGGGAGTGTATTTTCCCTCATACACTTGAACTGTAGCAAACACCTGGGTTGGAAGCAGCAGGTACCAATAAACCAGTGCATTGTCTTCTCCATGTGAGACAGTGTGTTAAGAAAGGGAGTAGCAGCCCTCATTAGGTTAATGAGGCAGAACTATTATTATAGTAATATTAGTAGTAGTATTACTATATTAACATAATAATAGTAGTTAGTAATAATAATGAAGCAGCTGGCCTTTCAAGAAAAGTCTGGCCATGGAGAACTTTTTGGAGTGAGAAGCCCTCTGCCTTTAGGGTTGTGGCACAGGGCTCTGCTGTGACTGACCTCGCAGCCCTGCTTGTTGGCTCTGGAGGAGCAAGTTTGTGAGATCATTATTCCGTAGCAAAACTCTCCTTAGTACCTGTGGCTGTTTTCTGCTTGCAGAGGTTGGCTGCTGTCCAGTGCTGCTGCTCTCCTGTGCTGGGTGACCTTCAAAGGAGCAGCAGTCCAAGCTGGATTGTTCTGGGACAAAGGCTTGTTCCCATGGCCTGGGACTCAGTGTCCACAGGACACTCAGCCACTCACTGACCTCACTTCCTCCACCTTCCCAAGGGCTTTACAAGCATAACCCAGCAGCAGGGACAATCTGTGGCAGGACAGCCAGATCTGCTGTTGTAACCACCACCACAATCTGTAGTCCTGTGCTGAAACAGGGACATGCAGGTAATGGATATTTTATTCCAGTACTTTGTGCGTATGGAGCAATACATTTCCCTACGTTTGTGTCAGAGCTTGAAAGGAGGATCCATTTTTAATGAGCTATACCACGCATAGCTAATGCAGAAGCTTAATTTTAGACACAGATTTTGGTTATATCCATTAGAGAACACTGTAAATCCCTGTGGTGAGTTAGGATGGCACAAGGAGGGTGCTGTTCAGAGGTGGCTTGGAACACCAGGTAAGAGGCACAGGTGAAGGTGGTCCTGCAGGTGCCCCAGTCTCAGCCCGTGGATATTGCCAAGCACAGCTACTACATACATAATGTAACAGCCTGCTCCAGCTGACCCATTCCAGAGCCTCTTAAAGGCTCAGTTCCCTGCAGGCAAGGACTAAAAATAAGTCATCTGAGAGGGGTACTAGCTCAGCTAATTAGCCAAGGAGCAGAGTACTTACTGCTGCACTGATAACAGTGTCTGGCTGTCTTGTTCCAGTGCCTGGCACTGCCCACGAGGATCAGGAAGATCCTGCCCAAAGGTGAACCCCACAGTGCAGCTGCTGTGCTGAAATGAGAAGCTCTCCAGCTCGAGATTCCACCTCTTTGGCCGAATCCTCAATCCTTTATGTTCTGGTGGCACAAAGCTTGCATGAAGCTGGCCTGGGGTCCCAAGGAGTGTTTCCATTTCTCTGAAGATCCATGATCCAAGTCCTGACCTGCCTGTGTGATAATCTAAGTCTATCATGATCACATTGCTGTCAGTGCACCCCACAATGTTCTGGGCTAAAACAGAAGAGGTCAAACTCTCAGTCAGATCAGACACAGAGGCACAAATGCAAGAAGAGGAGTTTTTCCCAGTTTAATTTCTGTTGCATCCCACTTTATTACCTGCTCTACTCGTTTCCAAGTGACAAGTCCTCCTTCCATGCTCTGGACTGCAAATTCGGGGTGTACCATAAACTGCTCTTTCTCCTAGTTCTGTTTTGGCTTTAATATTTTTATTATTATTTTTCAGCAGTCAGGGTGAACTGTCAAGTACTTCATTTATGCTGATTGGAAGTGGCAGAGCAGTACCACCAAGGCCTTTGTGCCCCAGGAAATCACTGAGGTCCTTTATGGCTGCTGAGCATATCCCTCTTGAAGCACCCTTTTGCAATGTTCTCCCTCCCCTGCCAGTTGTTTATTCATGCATCGACAATGAGGAGCAGTTGAAGGTGAGCTTAGTCTTGCACTTGTAGTATATTAAAATTAAAGAGCTGTGCTTCCAGGAATTGCACTCTCCTTCCCCAAACACGAAAAGAAAAGCCAGACCTGAGCAAAGTGCACCAGGAGATAGGATATGAACCTCGTTCAGCTCCCATAATTAAATACAGAGATCCACAAGATCAAAGGGCACCTGGATAAATTAAAAGAAAAGCCTGTATGGAATGGATCCATCTCTGGAGCAGCTTCTTATGGATTAGAATGATGTGAAGCCTTATCAGTCAAGGCAGAGGTGAATATGGCCGGGATTTAACTGTTTGGGCAGAGTGCACTTCTGGTTTGAATTCAACATAAAAGCTAAACCAGACTGACACCAGGGAAATGGGGAGGTAGCTGTCCTGGACCAGAAAGGAAGTAACTGTCAGAGTCAGTGAGAGTCTTTTTGTTCACAGCAAGTGACACTGGGGCAGAATCGTGTCCCCAGGATGTGTGTCTGAGCCAGGCAGGAGAACCTCTGGGTGCTCCTGGCACAGTGCAGCAGGGACGCAGGGGAAGGCACAGCCAGTGGTGAATCGGGAATTCTGGGCAGCAGTGGAGCCAATCCAAGTGTGAGTGACACGGCAGGGGAGGACAGCACATTCCTGGGAGTGCTGGGGCAGAGACACCGAGAAAACCCTCACCTGGAACAGGTGGGAGTGACCCACATGGAATCCGGTGGGAGCGAAGCGGCTCGGACTCATGCAGAGTTGGTGCAATGTAGCATGAGCATTTTCCAGGACACCACTGAGAGCTTCTCTCCTTGCCCAAGGAGTGCTCTTCATCCCAGGAAGGCGCTTGGGAGTCCTACAATTGAGAGTCCCACAATGCCACCCGAGTTTGAGGCTCTGCAGCACCCGTGAGGGTAAGGCAGGGCTCTTGAGCATCGAGGAGAGCAGGATCTGAGGCCAATGAGCAGGGATTAGAGGAACAACACACACTTGACTTTGTTGTTGTAAATTATCTCACATCCTTCCTACCACACCAGTTGGAGCCATCCCTGTACATCCGCAGGGTAACCACATGTCCCTAAGAATGGAGTGCTTCTGCCCTGCTTTGTTAAGGCCTCCACTGGTTCAGAAGTCACTGCGGGTAAGTAATAGCTCCTGGAGCCAGTCGAGATGATTGTATCCTCATTTCCATTTCAATGTGCGCATTGCTCTTCCAGTTCACAGCTCTTTCAATGGCAGAGTTGATGATATCTGGGGACAGGGAACAAAGCTGGGATCTGAAGGCATATGTCTGTGCGCTGAGCTCTTTCTGCAGCAATTAAAAAATCACATCACTTTGAATTACATGGGACCCTTGAAAACCTCCCCTTCAGAGCTGTGAAACTTCAGAGAAGCTCAGTGCTGCCAGCCTTGCTGCCTCGCCCTGCTCTCCAATTTCCACGTACACTTTATTCCTTGGAGTAAAATGTGTGTGTGCAGTGTCTTGGTGGTCCAGCCTCTGGTGCCACCCCAAAGGAGCATCTGACTTGACCAGAGTGTGAGTAGCCTGATAGATTTGTGCTGAATCTCAGTCTTAATAATATCAGAATATAGCTATAAATACATATAATATCAGTTAGTAATGAGCAGAGATTCCCATGCGAGGAGTGGGAATGCTAAGGCTGGCAAAACTTTATGGAATTGAGATGATGGATTGATCACTAGGGCTTGCTGCTCGCTTAAAGCAAATCATTTTCAACACTTGGCTAGGCCTTTGCTAGGCTTAAAGGAGCTGTCTGTCCATCTCAACATCCTTAACCCTCAAAGCCTATGGACCAGTGGTGCTGCCTCGGGTGAGTGAGGGCTCTCTTCATCCCTGGGAGTGCTGCAGGGCCTGTGCTGTCATGGGACTCCCTCTGGATCGGGGAGCAGAAATCCTGCAGATGCTTAACGTGCAGATTTCTCTGTGATGACATGACATCTTATTGCAATTAGTTTGAGGGACTAAGAGGGATTTGGGAGGCTCCAAACAGCCAGGAAAAAGACAAAAAATAGGGTGTGGCGACCTCTTAACCATTTCCTCAGTATTTGGTGCATGACTGTGACTGATTTATTGTGAATTATTTATTTACTTCTGAAGTGAAGTGGAAGATGGAGAATCTCGGAGCTTTTCATGCCAGGCCAGAGTCACAGATACATCCAGATCCACAGAGGACATCCACATTGTGTGAGCCCACGCAATGTTCCAACATTAATTTGGCATCACAAGGCCTGTTTTCAATTGCCAGGCCATTCTTCTCCCAACTTTGCTGTTCCTTAGCATAGCCAGAGTTCTTCTTTGCTCAATGGGCTGCATGGGGATTAAATATCATTTATACTTTTATCTTTCTCTTTTGACTGTAAGAATAACTCAATCTGCTCCCTTAGAGAATTCCTGGGTATTAATTGCAGGTTTATTAGCTTGCTCAGAAGTGTTTCTTGTTTACAGGTGTGATCTTAGGAGAAGATAAATAAATGTTGCCATCCCAGGAAACATCAGTGATGGACTTCTATGCTTAGCAATCCATTTATATTTATTCTCCCTAGAAGAGGAAAGGCTGGAGATTCGGTTTTGGTTGAGGAAAATCTTTTCTTGCATCACTGGAGGTGGGCAGAAAAGCAGATTGGTGTGAGAGCCATAGGGCCTGGCTCTGAGCAGTGAAAATATACCCAAAAGAGCTTGACATGGCTGAGTGTTTCCTAAAAAGAGCTGCAGGAGAGGGGAGCATCTGGTGGGATTAATTGCCTGTAATTTTCTGGAGGTGATAGCTGAATGGGAATGGCTGCAGCAGAGCAGAGATCAGAAGGGTGGGGACAGATTTTATTTTCTTCAACAAAAACTGTATCTGATAGTGCATCTCAAAAGAAAAAGCTTCATGCAGAGACTGTCTTAACACACTGACGTGTCCCAAAAGCTTCAGCTGCTGAGAAAACATAGAAAATTCAGGTGCCTGTGCCAATAAATGTCACTGACACATTTTCTGCGAGTTCCAAGTTCCCTTTTCCAATAGCTTGTGAATGTCAGATTTGAACTTTTCAGACTGAAGTATCCCACCCTCAGCGTCAGGCTCAGGTTGAACTCGCTTTTTGTGTGGATTTTTTGCTTTCATCAAAAGCACATCAGCTCTTCCATGTAACCAAGTGTGTTACACATATATGATTTTGTTTTTTATAGATTGGTTGAACCTCATGGACTTGCTCTTTTGGAAGGTGGTTACCACAGCTGTGTGATTTGCCTCATTTGTGAAAGTAACCCAAACCTGGACCTTATAAAACCTCAGTAACACCACCTTCTACCAGGAAGAGCCTTGTTGGAGCTTGCCAGGGAAGAGTCTGTGTGGTGAAACAGGTCTTGAGTGAGTCTCTGTGTAAAACTGGGCTGAACACTGGGCAAGGTATGGCCTGGTCCAGGGGTGCCAGATGGCTGGAAAGCCAAATTGAGACCACAGGGCCGTTTCCAAGGGGCTGCTGCTCCATGGGCTGCTGAAGATGTTCCTGAAGGGCAGCCAGCCAGGCAAGGCAGCCTGACTCTGACAGAGCAGGATGGAAACAGCACTTTCAGGGATGTATTGGTGCAAGGGTGAGGTCTGGTGGAGTGGAATTCAGTAGATCAGCATGAATGAAACAGGTTTCATGGAGCCTGAGTCTGACTAGATAAACAGAGGTATGGATTGGAAGCCAAATAATGAGGATTGACGGGGAGGGCTAGGAAGCAGCAGGCTGTTAGTCATGAGCACCAGGAAAAACAAAACCAACCCAAAAGCCAGCACAGGGATGAGAAATCAGAGTTAAGAGCAGAAAGCCAGGCATCAAGTAACATGTAGAAAAATGAGGAGAAAACAGAGTGTCTACTCGTTGCTATTAGGGATCATTTTTCCTGGAGACAGAAAGAAGGCTGGGGCCCAGTGGGAAAAATAGTGTGTAATAGTTCATAACACAGGGAGGGCTGAATCAAAATTGCACAAGCAACTCTTCATCTGCGGAGGTGGGAGAGCACTGGAAAGTTGCATTAGTCAGAGGAGTGGTTTGGTATTTTTTATTTGTTCTGAGGGGTTTTTTGTTTTCAACAAGGAGGGTAAGTAATCACTGCAAAAATGTAGTAGGCTGCATAATGAATGAGTAATTAATTCTCTTCCCCTTGGGACCTCCAAATGTCTAAGGAACACAAACCTAACCAAGATGTAATCCAGTTTGTCCAGGATTTATAGCTGGGGAAGGAAATCATGATGGGGGATGTTGTGGCCTATGGAAGAGGGACATTTAGGCAATTATTCCTGATTGTGAAGTCTCTTCATTCAGTCCTGGCATTTCTACATTTGCTTTGCTTGACCACCACTTGAATGCTGTTCCTTAGAGAGTCAGCTTTCCATGGGCATGGGGAAGTGCAGGAAGGAGCAGAAAGGCTTTCCCTGACTTGGTGGCAGCCGAATCAATTCCATTGGCTCCTCTCTGCTGCACAAGCCTGGCCTGGCAGCATGAGCATCATTGGAAAAGCTGGAGGAGGGATCATCTTTGGAGGCTCAAATCTCTCCTGGAGTTCCGAGGTCATCAGGGACCAGATGATTCTAGAAGGTGCTTTTGACTCTCTGCCTGCTTGCTCTCATTTCCAGGCTTCCCTGTGGGAATTGGCTGCTGAGAGGAAGCTGATCCTGATCTTCAGGCCTCTGCTTGTCCCTGGGGACGAGGGATTTGTCCTGCAGCCGGGACAAAGGACAAATGTAACACAGGAAGGAAGGCAGGGAGAAGAGAAGGAAATCTCATTTTTCCTCCAAATGTGAAAATTATATTGATGCCTTGAAATAAGCCAAAATCAATTAAATAATTTGTAAACCACTGGAATATCTGCTGTAGAGGCAGTGCTGTCCTTTGGACTTTGAGTAGTGGCAGAGATTAAACAAGGATATTTTCTGAGGCTTCACTACAAACCCCGGAGCCTGCTGGCCTTTGGAAAAGGGTGGGAAGTCCTGGGCTGTGTCCTGGGTGGAGACCTCTTGGCTCTGAGGAGTGGGAAGGAGGCCAGTGGGCCGGGGCCAGCCCCGTGGCCTCTGCTATCTCCTGGCACGGAGGGCTCTGCTCCTCCCAGCCCTGCAGCTCTTGCGCTGCTCCCTCACCGCTCCCAGAGCGTTTGCCTGCAAAATCCACTCAAATCTCCCCTAGATTTTGGGACATCCTTACTGAACTTGTAGGAAAAGATGTCCTGATTTCTGTCAAGGCTCTGCGTGCCCACGGCTGAGCCCCTCAGCCTGTGTAAAACCACTCCTATGTAACACCAGTAAAAATCTGGGGAGTGCCAATCCAGTATGAAAATCCCTCTGTCCTGCTTTAGGATGTGCCACCGTTTGGGCTGGATTTTAGGGCAGACTTTTAGAATTGGAAAAGGTGAAGAGGTGCATAGAGGAGGGAGGGAGCATTGCAGAGGTTGTGACTGAAGGCCTGTCAAAAGAAGGATCTCAAACACAGGTCTGGGTGTGCCCTAGGAACAGCAGTCCTCTGGGATCCCTTCCACTCCCATTTTCCTCTAGTTCAAGGCACTGGAAAGGTTTTTGTCAGTGACAGTTTTCTGAAGAGATACTCAGTGAAATGCAGCTGAGATAAGGCAGGCTGTCACCTGGGAGAATCTCTCTCTCTTTCGGCACTCCTGGCTTCCAGATAATTCCGTTATGTGCACGCATGAAAGGGGTCCTGTCCTGAGATGAGGTTGCCAATTCCAGACAGGGTTCTGAATGAATATTTGCAGCTCTTGGGAGTGTTCTTCCCATGACAGTGCATTCAAAGCCAACCCAGCACACAAATCTTTCACAGAACACATAAAATCTGTCTTAAAATCCCTTCTTCACGTGCACCACAACAATCTTATTCCTTTTAAGTCTGGGCAAGGTGTTAATATTCTTGGCTGGCTGGAAACCTAACAAATATCTTTGACTTCTCTCTTGGCTGTGCTTCTTGCTGGATCTGCCAAGCATTCTTTAGATGTCAAGGTCTGGGATTTATATGCTGGAAAGCACATGATATTTTTGAGGGCACGGAGTTAACCAATTTTGCACAGAATGTACTGGTTATGTAAAAGTCATATTTTAGAATGAAACTGATGCCTTATGGAAAATCCTAAGTATGGAAGCAAAGTGAAGCTCTGTGTATATGCACAGTGCAGATACAACCCCAGGCCTGGCTTTGCAGGATTCTCCACCCTCCTGTGTTGCTGTGCTTCATGACCTGAAGAGTTCATCTCAGAGGTGAAGAGCTCCATTTCCATGTCCCCTCTCCTAACAAGAGTTTCCTCTTTGGCACGTTGTTTTGTTTTCTACTTTCTGTGAAGATCTGAATTCCAAAATAGTCAGATAACACCAGGCATTTTGCAACACAGACTAGTGGATTTCTCTCCTTAGCTTCCTGAAGTGTTGATGATTTGTGGAATTTGGGGAGAAGGTGAATGTCCTCCTCCTGTCTTGCACCACCACCTCACTGTACTTCCACCCCATCCCAAACCAGATCCTCCTGTAGAGGAGGTAGATTAAAATCTCAGAGACTGAAGAAAAAAGGAAAGTGGATGATTTTTTATATTTGCCTTTCAGAGGTCTCAGATGCATTTTAAAGTTGTTTTGTTGTTTTATTTTTTTTTTTTTTGAATGGCTAAAATGGAAAATATACTTACTTCTTTCTTTTTGTCATTATGTGAACAACTAAAGTATATTAGTCATACCTTTATTTTAGTTTAATGAATGGAGAGATAATAAGATATTTCCAAACAACAGCCCTGGAATGGAAACAGATTATCCTTTGCTTTTCTGGGCTGCAGTAAAGATCTGATTGGGAGCTTTGATGAACTTTAGTGCAAAAATACATTGAGTGAATATGGCTTTACTGTGAGAAGCAGATATGGAATATTGCTAGGTACATTCCATAATGGAAAGTCTCCCTTTTGAGGTGGATGTGGATCCACCCTGAACATGTCTTTGTTTATTTGTGAGATTGTTTCCTGCTTTTCCTTATCACAAACTTCCAGCTGTGAGTTAAAGAGGCAGTGCTGACGTTTTGGTCTCTGGACTAAGGGATGCAGAGAGGCCTTTCCGTCCAGGGGAGGACTTGGACAACTATCCAGGGGTACATGGAGGCAGAGAAGGCTTCTCCAGCTTCCTTCCTTGAGCTTGTAGTTTGACTCCACTGAAACAGAGGGAATAAGAGCAATAACAAACCTGGAGTGTTTTACAGTGATTTTTAACCTGGTTTCACATAGGATTACACATCTGTGTCTTCTTTCCCAATGTCTTTTGGAGCTGCTAGCTGAACTCAACATGTCACTTTTAGCAATAATTAGCTTTTTACATGTTTCCTAAAAGGAAACTTGTTTTACACTTCTGGCTGATCCTTTCACTATACTAAACTTTTTTTTCAGAGTAGCCCTCAGTGGCAGGTGCAGCATTCCAGCAGCATTCCCAGTAACAACAGAAGTAATTCCATCCTTTTCTCCTGGAAAACAATGGGGAGTGGGATCGGGAGCTGACCCAGATTCTCCCCTTGTCATAATGTCAAAGTCAGTTATGAAGATATCTGAACGTGTAAAATTTTAAATTACTCTTCTAAAATCTATCAGGAACATAATTCTTTATCAGGAATATAATTTATCAGGAAGACTCTGATAAAACACATTTCAGTGATCTTTATGCTAGTACTGAGTTGGGTCTCCTGTGATAAAATATTTTAGTCTGTCCTAGGATAGAAATGATTTGTAGAAAAGCCTTCTGAGTAAAAACACAAAGCAAATTCCACACTCTTCAGTGTGCTGCTTCTTGGAATATGAAAAAACCTCAGGCATCGTTCTCTGCTCCCCTGACCCAACACCCATCAGCCCCAATAAATCATAGAAATGTTGTGAAATACATAAATAATGACAAATCCCAATCCCGGCTGTTCTCCATGTTCTCAGCACGTTCCTGCTGTGTGCAGCTTTCCCCTCAGCCAGCACAGAAGGTGCCAGCCTGGTTTTGAGTGGACCCCTTGAAATCACATGGAAACCCTTCTCCCAAAGACCTGGCAACATCTGGAGTGTGGATTTGGCCGGGCAGGGTTGGCAGTGCCTCGTGGTGACTGCTGGAGCAGCATGGGGACGGCAGCTCTGGGAGCTGGGGCTCATGGAATGACCCTTCCCTTGCACAGCTGCAGCCTTGGCACCCTCCTGGCTGCCCTCCCTGGGCACTCCCTGCTCCATGGGAACACCCTGCAGACAGCAGCTTGCCCATATGGGTTCATCTGGACAAAGGAATTTAGGGAAAATCGCCGTTCTTTCAGGCACGGGTCTGAATCTGGATTTCATTCCCATCTTGGCCTCTTCAGAAGCAACTGTTCCCCGAAGGAAAAGCTCCAGGCTGGTTTCCTGCGTCCAGCAGCTCAGGGTTCTAAGGCAGTGAATATCAGGCACTGTGGAAGAATGGACAAAAATGGGTGAGATGAGGCCAGAACTCCAAGGGTGAACAGGGATATCCAAAATTACCCCTGTCACCACGGGATGTTTTTTAATTATTACTTTTTCCTCCCTGTGAACCTCTCATTCTAAAATGAAACAAAAACACCTGAAGGTCACAAAACCCCCCTGCATTTTCTTGCTGTATTGCTTATTTTGCTTACATTTAACCCTTTCTTCCCTTCCCTGTTTTGCATAATAAACACAGAACTTTTATTCCAAGTGATAAGCGCATGCTGAATTCTTCCACCTTAATTGGAAATATGTTGGTGACTTTCCCTGTTTTCAGCATGGACCTGATCCAAGGCTCAGGGAAGGAAACTCCCAGCACGCGTTGGCCTGTGTGTCACAGACACTTGAATGACTTTCTGTGCACGGTGGGAAAACAGAATTTTCCATTCTATTATTTTCCTTTTTAAAAGGACATACAGTATGTACTGGGTTATTTTTTAAATTATTTATACAACTGTATCCTGACAAGCTACAACTTCCTCCTGGGTAAACACAGCTCCAGTTTGTTTCTGTAGTCTGGAACTGTGTTTATAAGGTTGGGGAAGGACCACAAGTAGTGTGGGATATGCTGTCCCCAAAATTCCTCCCTATATTTTCTTTGCAAACTTTGGGGACATTCTTCTTGTGTGGGTTTCACAAGTTCTGATTCCTTGTACCACAAAACCTGTTTTATGTAACCCACATTTATTTTTATTCAATGTCGTACATATGGATTTTGAATAACTATATACACAAAACAGTGAGTTCTAGGCACTTGAGGGGAAAATTGCATCACAAATCTTTACCTTTCCACATATATTTCATCTTGAAATTCTGGCATCAGACTCTCTTGTCATATATTAAAGGCCATGTTTCCATTCTAGACTTCCATTGGCTGGACAGGATCAAAGTATTGAGTTGGAAAGTGCTTTGTGGTACCTTGAACAGGGATGCAGGAAAAAAAAAAAATCTGTCAGCTTAAAAAAGTTCATCTCTTGGCTGAGAAAATCACAGTGCTGTCCCCTGGGTTCGTGCCATTTTCCACAGGTAGCACAGGAGCTCTAAAAGCACTTGAGGATTGGGAAAAGCAGCAAAGGCAATCTGATTTTACAGGGCCTCTCTTCCCATCAGCTTCCCACTTTTCAGACTTACCTAACAGCCATTTTGTTGTGGTTTCCCCCCCATCCCCCAAATAACAGTCCTTTATACAAAGCTGGATTGCCTGCAAATGGAGAAACCTCTGGATATTTTTTCATGAAATCCAAACCCCAGTCTCAGTGCCAAAGAATCCCCTGTGGGTTTGGACCTGCTGCTTCCCCAGGACCAGAGCGTGGTATTTACCTGGTGTTTTTCAGGTAGGAATAAGTAAGCTGGCTTCATCCCTATAAATATCAGTTTGTCTGGCTCTGTAAAACTTACATTTTTCCTCATGCAAATACCCTGGATAAAGAGTCATAACCTCTGAAGATGAGGTGACCACTCGGTTAACTGGAAACAAAGCTGCCTTCCAGGAGACAGGGTTCCTGGAGAGGAAGGATGCAAGAATCATCACCTGCTGTGTGAGTTTTGCTCTGTTTTTTCTCACTTTGTTTTTGTTCCTAGAGGGAGAGTATGTTAAACAATAGTCTTCTAACTTGTTTTATGCTTTGAGCACGCTGAAAGACAGGAATTTAGACATTGTGACCTCTGGCTAACTATAATGAAGATAAAAGTTGAGAGTTTTCCAAGGAAACTAGCCCACAATTAAGATTTAATTCCGCAATTCACCATTCCCCCCTCAGCCATCCTGATTTGTGATGAAATTTCCAACAGATGGCTGGGATCCTTGAGGCGTGGAGAAACTGTTATTATCTGAATATTAGCAGGCTTTTAAAGCTTCCTCCTACCTTACTTGCTGTGCTAATGAGGCTCCCATCTCCCCTCCAGGGTTTGCCTCAGGGTTTTCTCCTGCAGAAGGGACTTTTCAAGGAAGTAGTGAAAATGTTGAAGGAAATGTTGTAGGTACAACCTTGGAAGAGGATTTCCTTTCATACCCTTTCTGCAAAGGGCTAAATGCTCTTGATTTTTTTTCCCCTTGTGGAATAAAGATGTTTGGACCTTGAATTGAAGCGTGGAGGAGTAAACTTTGCAAAGCTTTAAAATAGAACCACAGCAAGAGGGGGAAAGGAGCATTCTGCAGAAAACCTCTAAAACAAGGAGCAGGAGTGTATGAAATACCAGATCCTCTGCCTTGGATTTCAGGCGAGCCACTATTTATAGGGTGATCACTGAAGCTGACTCCAGACTTCACTTATAAATAGCTGAGCCTACATTTCCCTTCTCTGCCAGAATTTTCCCAACTGCAGTTTCATGCTTCCCTTGTCATGCTGAACGTTGCTGGTGGTTTCTGGACAATGTGGCTGGTTAGTGGTGGGGGTTGATAAAATTGGATTCACCAATAGATTCCCCTTCCTCGTTAGCAAATCCTGCGTGGATCCAATCCTGCTTTGGGAATGATGGGTGGGAATGTGGGTGCTATTGCCTGGACACTTGAAGATGAAACTTGGGGCTTCCAAGTCACTGCAGAACTTCTGACTGCAGTGTGAAAGTCAGATTTTGTGAAAAGGTGTCTTACATGTGGGATTCTGAAGAAATCCTGCAGGCCACACCTTAAGCCCTTAAAATCTGTTGTGCTTGCCTGCTCTTGACTTTTTAAGATTTGGCCAAATCCTCTGTAAGGCAGAATCATGACACTGGGGGCTCTTTGCCCACCAGAACATGGCAGAGTCACACTCAAGTTCCTCATTCCTGGGGTTCATGTGGAGAGCTCCTCACTAAGCAGTGACTGTTACAGGCCAGGAATTTTTTAGGATAAGCAGTCCTGCATGGAGGCAGGTGAGAGATCTCAGCTAAATGAGGAAAGGGGAATCTTCTTAAAGCTTCCCACAGAATTAAAAGTTACCAGCTTTTGCTTCCAGACCTGCACCTGAGCAACAGCCCCGGTGTGGGGCGTGTCCAGGCTCTGACATGGAAGTTGTGAGCGTGGGAGGGAGCAGCTCCAGCCTGGAGCTTTGAATGATAGAGCAGCCTCCTGGTAAATAATTCCTGTTAATGTGCCCCTCTGGGGATCATTTCATCCCTCTGTGTGGCAGCATTAAAGCAGGGAGAGCAGATGACTGCACCTGGATGAGGCTCCACTGATGTCAGACACATCCCTGCACATGGTCCAGCTGCATGGAACTGAACAAGAAATCACAGCCTCAGCAGTTAAAGCCCAGCATTGCCAGAGAAAGGTAATCACCACAGAAAGCATTTAAAAATTTGTTTATGCTAGTGGGTTCTTGGAGTATGTGCTCATGCCTTAACCTAGCCTTAAATCTCCAGTTTCTGCAGGAAAAGTAAGCAGGTTGTCAGGAAAATTAATAAAATCTGGGATAGGACTAAGAATTTAACTTTTTTCCTGCAGTAGTTAATGGACCACCTGCACCTGAGAACTTTGTTTTGTCAAGGTCCATGGGCTGATGTGTATTTTTCATAGAATCATGGAAGGGTTTGGGTTGGAAAGGACCTTAAAACCCATCCAGTTCCATCCTCTGCCATAACAGGGACACCTTCCACTACCCCAGGTTGCTCCAAACCCTGTTCAATCTGGCCTTGGACTTTTCCATGGATAAGGCAGCCACAGCTTCTCTGGGCTACCTGTGCCAGGGCCTCACCACCATCACAGAATTTCTCCCTAAATATCTAACCTAAAACTATTCTCTTTCATATTAAAGCCATTAAATTTCTAATTAGGTGCATTTCTGATGCATCTGGAGGAAATGGAGGCGTAAAACTATGGTGAAACACAAGGAAAGAGAATAATGTTTGGCAATAAGGGGCAAAGCTTTTTGCAGAGAATTGAGCAGGTTTTTGTGGGACAGATAAATGCTGAGGATTTTGGTCAGCTTTCCTGGCCATTTCTCTTTGGGTGAGGAAACCTTGCTGCATCAACACCTTTGAGGCATTGAGCCTCAAACTGCAGCACCACGAAGGGGCTTTGAAGGGCCAAGAAACTTCCTTTGCAGTTGCAGACATCCTCTGTGATTGGATTTCTTCCGTGTGGAGCCCACAGGACACAAGAGCAGGTCCCAAGGCATTTATTTCACTTTTTAATGTACTGCCTTGAACACAATGGGAAGGTCTGTAGGGGATGTTGTGGTACACTGGCCCCGAGCCCCTGCCAGCTCTCACTAATGCTTCCTGTCCTTGCACAGGGATTCCTGCCAGGACTCCTCCCGGCCGCTGGAGATTGCTGGGATGCTGGCAGGGAGAGCAGGAAAGCCATCTTGTCTTCACACTGTCAGCATTTCCACTGCTGACTCTGGTGGCGTGGGAAGGAGACAGCAGCTGGCTGAGGCCAAGGCCAAACTTTTCTAAGTGCCCTGTGCTTGAGTCATTTTCCAGGGCTGGGGATGTTGGGCACATGGAGAAATAGGCCTGGAGCTCAGGGGAGCTGGTGGTGGAGAGGAAACAGCTGAGAATGGATGCTCTGGGCACAGGGAGTTGGGGGGCACTCAGAAAAATAAGACTTTTTCAACAAAAGAGTATTGCCAGGCCTCTAATGTGCAACCTCAGAGCAAAGTTGCACATGGTCTGCATGTCCCTGCTCTTTTTTTCTCCCAGTAGAGCTGTTTCCTGTGTCACACACACCTTTCCCTGTGGCTACTACATGGTGATACCTGGATGAGTGTTTCTTGCAGAATTTTGGGCAGGTCAGCCTCCTGAGCTGGTCATAGAAAAACATCAAACTAAGGACTGGGGAGCAGACACGTTTGTGTTTCCAGCGACTATTGGGAAACAGGAATATCCCAGTAAATCCATTCTGGGAAATGCATTGCTACAATGTGTTCCTGAAGGTAAGGGTGTAACCCTGAGCTTGTTGTACCAAGGTGCTGAGGAGAAACAGGGTTCTGTGAGGAAATGTTTGTGAAGAGGAGCCATCCTGCTTCCAGACATGCTACACACAGCGAGGGAGCTGAGTTTTCCCTCTGGGCAGATTCTTGCCCATCTTTGATTTTCCTCTGGAGAGCTTGGCCGAGTCTGCCACGAGACAAAGCTCCAGTCTGGATTTGTGCCTTGGAGCCTCGCTGTGTGTCTGCAACCAGGAGTTACAGGTGGAGGAAAGGCGAGGCTGGTGGGGGGAATAGATCTCAGTCATGCTGGGAACCTGTGGAACTGGAACTGACTGGTAACAGGAGGCTTTTCCAGTCTAATGGAACAGTGAGGGAGTTTTTTATTACAGGGTGAATTTCTTGGTGTGCATTTTTATTGTGTTCTTGGAAATTGACACCAGTCTTCAGTCGATTTTTTTGAGTTTTAGTATTGCCTTAACAATTGTGGCTCTTAATATCTCATCTAGATGTGCTGCTTTTGTATCTGCTTGGAAGTACCCTTCTACAAATTCAAAAGTGGGCCTTGGGGACATGGTTTAGTGGTGGCCTCGGCCATCTCAGAGGGTTTTTCCAACCTAAACCGTTCTATGATTCAAATTTTGATTAATTTTATTTTCAATGATGCATTAGGTTGTTTAAACTAGGACTTATTTTAAAATTATCTTTTGGAGAGGTTGGAACATGATTTCCTGTATACACCTGTGCAGTGTTTTCCCCTCAGTGAAGGTGTCAATATGCACATGGATCTATTTCTGTGGGATGAGCATCAAACAATAATACTGAGTGTGGTGCCTTGGTAGGTTTTCAAAAGGAAAAACACCCGAGATTAAATATTGCTTCAACTGTGAAGAAATCTATGTTTGCCTGGGCAAAACGTGCGAGGGAAAAAGCCTTGAGCTTCAGGGCTGAATCAACTACAAAGTAACAGGGCTGAAGGGGAGTGACTTTGCCCAACATTGTTGCTGCTGCTTTCCACTTCATTTAACAACAGTTTCTGTCACGGCCATTCATTCCAGTGCTTTCGGTTTGATTAAAGGAGCGGCAATGTGGACGTCAGTGGGAACAACCTGTTTTTCTGACTGGCTTTACTCACTGGCATTAGGAAGTGCTGCTAATTTACCTTGTGAGTATTCCCTGCTGAATTGTCACCAGCCTGTAGTTTTCTAACTCTGTAAGTGGAAGATTCATGCTGAAAATAAAAATAATTTGGTGCAGTAGTTTTTAAAATTAAATGAACATCTTCTCTGTCAAACCTGGAAATGCTGCTGTGAACTATCAGCAGCAAAACATTTGTACCTGCCCTGTTCTTTACCAATTGCCAGCTTTTTAAAAAGGAGAAAATGACTTTCAGCAACTGGGATAACTGCTTGGAGCCCACAGTGCCCCCTGCTATTCTGGTTCTTGCTTCTCCAGGCAT
Source organism: Polioptila caerulea (assembly GCA_013397295.1). Taxonomy (NCBI): domain Eukaryota; kingdom Metazoa; phylum Chordata; class Aves; order Passeriformes; family Certhiidae; genus Polioptila; species Polioptila caerulea. Next base: position 459,773 of record VYXF01012136.1, on the reverse strand, counting down.
CCTTTCCTACCCAGTTATTTCCACGGGAATCCACGGCCTACCCATCTTTGAGCTATGGGGGCTAATGAATCCTAAAATACTCTGTGTGCTCTTGCTCTCTCCCAGACATTAGAGACTTTGTCCCTTTCAACTTACTTGATGGATATTAATAATTGAGTGAAGGGTGATTTTTTTAAAGGATATTTCTTAACATCCTAGAATTTGAATATATTTTTTTAAATTTGTATCTGTATACACACATTTTTACTGCATCCTAAGGGCTGGATATGAACCAGCAAAAGTGACAAACATGAAAATATGTTCTTAGATCTTATCAAGAATCTTGTAGGCTTCATGGTGACAGAACATTTTGAAGAGACCTTCTGAATGCCAGTGGAGCTTTTCCCAAGCTTAAGGGACTTAGTCCCTTTGAGATGTCACTGGAAATTAGGAGGAGGATGCACTGCAGGAGCTGTAAGGAGGTGGCTCTGGCAAGGCAGTCTTGAAAACCAGAGGAGAACAAAATATCCAAAAGAGCCAGGCTTATAATTTTGACAGGCTGGAAATGAAGCAATATTCCAGAGATTATGCCAGGAAGTGGATATCGGAAATTTTGGCAAAGCAGCCGAATGTGAAGGGGCAGGAGCCAGATAAGAGGGAGTTTAAGATATGCAGAGGAGAGGAACTCCAGACAGCAGTTAAATAGCAGTGAGTGTGGGGATGAAGAGCAGGAGAAAGGGAGTGATAACCAAGGAGCCAAATGAATCCAAGACTGGTTTGTTGATTTTTAAATAAAAGACAGCACAGGATAGCACTGCTCCATAGATGTATTGCAAGCAAGAGGTGAGGGAGAGTGGAGAGCAGGGAAGGAACGTTGCATGAGGAGGGTGAGGAAAGGGAGGCCAGGATTAGCAAAGGAAACCTGAAGCAGCAATGTCTGCCTCTGACCTTGGCTGTGGAAGAGGGGAAAGGAGGAAAGGCGCGCTGGGTGTGGGACAGCAGTTTTTGCTGGAAAGACAGGCAAAATCCTGCCCAGGAAAAGAGGAAAAGGGAAAGTGTGGCACAAGGGCAGCTGGACCTGGGTTCCAGGAGTTAGGTTGCACCGGCAAAGGGAGGCTTTTTACGTGGGAAGGTGGCAGGACTGGAGCAGCAGGAGAGGATGACTGCAGTGGAGGAAGTCAAACCCGGGATGGGGTTTCCACTAGAAATGACAGAGCAGCGCGAGGGAGAGCAGCACTAGAGGAAATGGATGCTGGGGGCGAGCCAACATTGTCTTTGCGATAGGAGAGGGTGTCAGAGGAGGAGGAGCAAGGAGGCTGGAGAGACCCAATAACCAAATAAATGTAAGAGAAGGGAAGGGGAGCCGGGAGCGGCTGGATAACACCCACGGGAAGCTGCGAGCGAGGGCTGGCGGAGGGGGAAGACCTGGCGTGAGCACAGGGCAGGCCCGAGCAGCAGCCGCAGGAGCAGGAGCAGGTGAGGATGCGCCTCGGGCGGCGCGGGCTGCGGGCC
>VYXF01012136.1:337943-457817 GCA_013397295.1 Polioptila caerulea | reverse complement strand
GCGGCGCGGGGGTCGCGGCGCGCTGTCAGCCGGGCCCGCTGCGGGGCTTTGTGCGCGGGAGCGCCGCGCTGACCCCGCCGCGCTCCGGGTGCGGGGCTGCGGTCCGGGTGCGGCCATCGCCCGCCGCCGCGGGTGCCGCGGTGCCCGCAGTGAGCGGCACGATGCGTGGGCTTGCTTCGGTTGTCTCGGAGCTGGCTCTGGCTGTTAGGTGGGTACAGGCCTGATTTAACAAAAAAAANGCAGACTTGTGCTAGAGACTGTGAGACTGCAGCAGCTATGAAAAACCCTTGTTCATGGCACCGGGGCTGACGTTTCATTCAGTAGCTCATGTTTTTCCTTTTGGAGTGATGATACAGAACTAGAGTGAGCGTTGAATTTGTGATGTTGATGTCTTAACCGTGAATGAAATTGCATTCTTGTTTAAAGGTGAGTAGTGATCTGTGTTTCTACGTTGTGCTGCGCATTGTCCGTAGGTATAAATGCTAAATGTTCAAGACCAGGGTTGCAGGGAGAGGGAATAAACACAGACTGTCAAGATCCGGAGCGTTCGGCTCATCCTTCGACCTTTATTGACAGGATACCAGCATTATGAAACCTGCTTATTGAACAGTTCGGGAAAAGGGCTGGAATTCCCGCAGCCCGACATCGTGCTGACAGGCGTCTTGGGGAACAATGCTCCCCGGAGCCGGGGTTGGAGGGGCAGGGCAGGGAGAGGGATTTATTCCGAGAGATAGCTGCCGTGTGGAAATGTCAGGGGAGGCTGTGACTCCTCAGGCCATTGCAGAAAAACTCCGCTGGAGGAAGGACTTGCATATGTTCAGAAGGCTCTAGAGAGAGAGACAGGAGTGGAAATGGAATGGGATAAAGAGCTGGGAAGGTGGGTGATGGCAGCAGGATGTGATTTTGATCGAAATGTTCTTATCCTTGAGCGATTTTTTTTTTCCCCCTCCCTGTTTCTGGGGAGAACAGAAATGGCAGTAATGATGCCTCCATGACTTAGCAGTGGTTGTAGGGCTGCGAGGAGGGAAGAGGGGCTGGCTCATGTGTCACAACTAGTGCTGAAGAGGCAAGAAAATAGGGAATATTTTGTTACTTCATGCAGGAGCATAAGAGTGGAATTATGAACGTGGAGGTCAGGTTCTGGAACAGAACCTGCTTCGGGTTTTTCTGTACTGCAGGTTAAGTGCAGCAAATGACATTCACTAAAGCAGGATGCAGCATTTTGGGATAAAATAGGAGCTTGCAGTAGCCATGTGGCAAAAAGCGTTAGAGATGCTGTTTCATCTCTGTGGTGGCACGGATCCTGCAGCTTTTGGAATTGCTGTGTGTCACTGAACCCTGCCTGCACACAGGAGCGGGGCAGAGAGGGGAAAAACCCTCTTGCTGCGTATATGGAGACCAGGATACTGCTGTGTGCTGCTCCATGAGCCCCTGGGGAGCAGGAGTACAAACCATTTTATGAAAGATGTTTTCTTTTTCCTTCATCATCTATAAAATGGAATCAGCTAAACCCCCTTTATTGGATGGGCCTGGATTGCTCGTTTGCATTACGTCACCTGTCTAAGGATTTATTTTTCATGTGGGTCAGTTACGGGATGCAATATTTGTAGTTGGATTGCCTGCAAAATAATTGTATTTCATTAGCAAGGAGCGCATGGACATCTTTCACAGAACACAGAGGAGAAAGTCTGTTTATGCAGACGTTTAAGGGTCATACTGTAAAAGTTATTTAGACTGTTAATCTCTATATGCACCTAAATTCCTTAGTCATCTGATCTGGGCACAAGTGAACAACCAGTACAATAGTTTATCATTGCCCATTAGCCATGAGTCAGCTACTGAATCCTGCCCAGGCTGGTGTCTGTGGCCACAGGCTTCCTGATTGCCCATTCCCTAGGGTCTAGGAATACCTCTGGAAGTGTTGGGGCCCCAGGGGCCGGACAGGTGACCTGACATCAGGGCAAGGAGCCACCAGCTCCCCTCGGATGTCTCTGGCTCAGCTGAGGTTGTGCAGACGAGCAGTGCAGGCTCTTTCCTGTGGTGCCTGCAACCTCCTGATGAGAGCAGGCCTGTGCTCCATGGTGGGAGCCGTGTGGAGCCATCAGGGCTTTCCTGGCGGATCAGCTCCTGCCGTGGGCCGCTCCCGTTCCCAGCTGATGGAGCTGGGGCATTTGCCAGCACGTTGGACCCTTACCTCTGCCGAGGCTCATGGCAGCTTTCCCAAGTGAAACCAGCAGGAATCTGGCCTAGAGGTGTGACATGTGAAAATCCAGTTGTCCTCTCTTGCTTTAAACCTGAGAAACCATCTCGTGCTGGATTGTTCTGACCAGATACCACTTGTGTGCAGAAGCAAGTGTTGGAGCTGCAGCTCCACACCGAGGGGAGTGTGATCCATTGGGATCCTTGTCCTGCAGAGCCTGGTTTGGAGCCTGCTTCCCTCACTCCTGGGTTCTTTTCCCCCCACCCACATGTGGTTTTCGTTTGTCAGCCTTTTATTATTACTCTTAAAATGATCTGTTGTGAATTTGTTTGTCTAATGAACATGAATACAACGTCGCAGCAGTTACAGCTGGACCTTTGGAGGCTTTTCCTGTAATGAAAATAGGGTTCCAGAGAGATTACTGTTTTTTTTTTAAAAAAAGAAAAAGAAAGACATAAGAAAAATTCTTCTTATGTCCAGTAGACCCCAGCTTATTCAACAGCTTGATCGAAGTGACATAGATCAATTCCACATATACTTAAGCAGGCAGCTTTTTTTCTATTTTGTTCAACTTTATTTCTTTTTCATTTATTGTCAATCCCAGACACATTTTTTACTGTCCATTCCTCATTAAAAAAGGCCAGTTTTGCATGGAAAAACCTTTGATGTGTATTGTTAGGTGAGGGTTGAGTTCATAACAGATTTTATGGCTGGGGGGCTGTGTCTGGAAGTGTTATTTCTGCTTGCAGTGTAGTGTGTGTGATTATCAAAAGGTATGCACCAATGTATGAAGGTTGTGCTCAGGGATTGTGTACATCTCCCTGTGCCCAAGGGCAGATTAAGGCTGATGATTATATTGAGCTACTGTTTTTCATCACTGTTAACATTTTTATCATCATCTTCTCTGTGAGGTTTATTCTCGTTGAACGGTGAGAATTTCAGGATGTTCTTACTTTGTCATGTCTTTTTACTTTTCTGCTATTCTCTTAATATATTATTTGATTGTTGCATATACTTACTCTCCTATAACATTGCACAAACTTATATTTGTTTTTAAGCTGCATGTGTCTTAGCCTGCCAGAAACCCCTTTGGTGTGTCACCACTGCCACTAGAGAAACACATTTACGTCAGTGTGCAGCCACTCTTATTCCACAATGTGCTGAGTGCTCGAACTTTAAAAAGAAATGGTGAATTGGTTTGATTTGTTCAGCAGCCCCTCAGGTCAGGAGGGCAGTGGGGACTGAACAGAAGAGGCACTGCTTGTGGCAGCAGATGCTGACCCACACCTGTTGGATACTGGGAATAGCCTCGCTGGTCATACCCGTGCCCTTGGAACAGGAGAGGTGTGCCATTAACACTCTGTCCTGAGAGCTAAAAATACTCTGCCACCTAACTGTTCACAGGTAAATGTTCCAAATTTAGCAGTTTTTCTGTTTACTGGGATTTCAAACATAGGCTGTTCCCTTTTTGGGGAGAAGTAGCCAGACCCGCCGAGCAATTTGCCTGGGATCTGTGAAACATGTTCAGGAATGATGTTCCTGGATTTTGTCTCAGGTTTTGTTCAGGTGCCCAGAGCTGTGCACCAGAGGAAACAATTTATCCTTCTCTGTGAGAATAGGAAACAAAGATGCAAACCATCAGAGAAGCTGTGGGCTTGCCTTGAAAAACAAAGTGTTTGTATTTTATTTTTAAGACATAATAAGGAATGAAGGAATAGGGATTGACTGACAGCTCAGTTGTATTGGTGTGACCACTGGGTTTGGTTTCATTAATCATGTCTCCATACAACGTGGAATGATCCCTGGAATGGGCAGCTGCTGCTCTGCATGAGATGTGGGGTCTGGGAAGAGACGGAGTTGCAAACCCAGATTTAGGATGTGACTGGAGAGGAAGAGATGCCGACCTGGAGCCACCCAGCCGTGCCCACGTGAGCAACTGGCATGGGGTTGATGGGTTTGAAGCAGCCAACTTAATGAATAAAGCATTTATGCTTCATGTGTTCAGTATCCCTGTAGGAAGTGCTGGAGTGGCTGTTGTGATCCTTCCTGCCCTTAGTCTCAGACACCTTTAGCTCTGCCTTTTGGTTTATCAGCTTGCCTCGAGGTTTTGCAAAGCAGCATCACATTGAGGTCATGCCTGTGCTGAAATGTCCTGGCCAGGGCTGCAGTGATGCCTGCAGAGTTCAGGGAGGATCATGCCCCACCCCAAAACTGTGGAGTTGGATTTTCCATTTTCCCCCTTCCTTGGAGGCGTCAGTGGCCGGGCCTGGGTGGGAGGTGCTCCGAGGTGACGCAGAGGTTCCTCTCCAAGCCTGGCCCTGACATTTTAAGGTTATACTGATTACCCAGTTTATCCCAGGCAGACATTTTTCCCAAGCCAGACCTACAGGCATCGTTGGGAAGCCTTTGGTTTTTACTGTGGGATTCAGTCCCAGTTGTGTCCCAAGAACGTGGTCAAGGTCTTCTACAAGGAGTTGTGGGGATTTCCTGCCATCCAGCAGTAATCCAGATCCGCAGCTTTTGGTTTTGTAAGTTCCTGCCTCTTGTTCTGAATTAATCCTATTGCTCTATGGATTGCTTTGTTATGGAATGACATGGGCTATCTGCTTTTGATTCTTACATAATAAAAGAGAGCCTTGTGTTTGGAAGGGCAAGGAAACTGCATGGGGAGCTCTGGCAGTGTGAGCAGAGCCTGAGGTGCAGTGGAGCTGATCACTCCAGGATTGTGCACCAGGACCAAAAGCTGATTTTTCCCACTCATGAAATCAATTTTGCTTCACGCCTAGACACTGCAAATGCTCCAGCTAATTATAGCAAGTAGCTCCTCTGTTTTTTTGGCTTGGAAGGGAAAAGGTGCTGCGTGCTGTATGTAAACTAATTTAACGTAGATACATTTATCTGACCACCCACAGATTTTGGGTTTGGGCATTCCAGGTGTTGGATTTGTCAGTAGCTAAACCAATGGTGAGATTTTTCTTGCCAAGGGCTTTCACTGACTTTTCTCTTAGTAAACAAATATTTAATGGAAAACGTTTCAGGGTGATCTGCACTGGTCCCTGCAGATGGGATGGATGGCTTGTGCCTCCGGGGTGCCAGTGGCACACACACTTATAGCAACACTGGAAGGCAGCTTGAAGTTAATTTTTGGAAAGGGGCTTTGGGCCTAGATCTGCCTTACAGAGGTCTGGATGTTTGATACAGGGGGATCATCCAGATCACCCTTTGCTAGAGCCTGGAGCATGCAGTGAAGAAGGCAGGAGAGTTCTCCACAAGTAAACAGGAGTTCTTTGTCAGGTAGGATCCATATGGGATAAAGATAACCTGGTTAGTTTCACAGTTGCTTCTTTTTTTTTAATGGAAAATATTGTGACCTTTTTTGGAACATAATGCCATGAATAACTCTCTATAGTTTCATCATAGTAAAAGATGAATGGATTAATTGCTACCTTTTAATTTTTAATCTTTTTTTTTGACTAATGTATTCATATAGCATTTTTAGATGCTTTTAGGAGCCTGAAAGAAACCTGGTTGACTTTGGTGGGGCTACACTGATTATCACAAGTTGAAAAATCTGCCTTGCAATTTTCAAGTTTTCATAAAAGAAACACTGGAGCCTGTTGTGTTTTATTCTGTTGGTGTTTTTGGCATCAGAGAAGCTTTTCCTGATTGTTTTGCTCATTTGGAGGCTGATTGTACTGAGTGACCTCTTGCTGCTAAAGGGTGGGTCAGTTTATGTGGGAAAGTCTTAGTCAATGTGTCTGGGAGATAAGTGGGACCGCATCCCAATGAGCCTTGTGCGTTAAATACTGGAATGTGCTGGGGACCTGCCAGGAGATTGGAAGCAGGACTCTGCGACAAGCCCAATGCAGTCACACTCTCCCTAAAATAGCACTGTGGATAACAGGAGATCTGCAAAGTTATCACTTACCTCATTTTCGCACAAATTCTTTCCTAAAATGGATTATTGACTGAGGGTTCAGGCGGGTTTTTCTGGTAATATATTCCATTTACATTTTGAGAGCAGTCATGTCCCTCTTAAGCCTTTGGCTGCAGGTGAGAGGGAAAAAACTGGTGAAACCACACAAGTCCCAGCACAGGAAAAGCCATTTGTATCATCCTCATCATCACCTGAATGAAAAAGGAGGTGAATTTTACCTCAGTGTAGGTCAGTAGGAGCCTCTTCCTATTCGTCTTGAACAGTCTGAAAGTATCAAGGCAGAGATGAATCAGTTCAGCGGCCTCAGACGTGCCTGGGCTGGCTGTGGGTGACAGGCTTTTGGCACCAGCCCCTGGATGCAAACACCCAGTGTTTGGATATTGAAATGAGCAGTGGCTTACCGCTGCAGACCGTAGATGGTTTTGTTAAAGGGGAAAAAGAAGCAAATTTGATTTTCGGCCCCGTGTCAAATTTGTCGAGGGAAGAATCTGATTGTGCAGCTTTAGTGGTTAGCATAAGCCAGTTAAACTTTATACCTGGGGTGCCTGAATTAGTTTCTTACGGAAAGAGGATGAGTTGGCTGCTAAATGGGATAGTGTGAGCAAAGTGCGGGGGCGGCCCGGTTGGGAGCAAGGTTGGGAGATCCTGAGTCAGCAGGTGGTTGTTTAGCCCCGGTGAGAGGCTGCCCGAGGAAAGCGTGGATCCAAACAACCATTCCCTGCACGTGTGCTTGCATTGCTGCAGGGACCTGCACAAGGAGCTCTGCGAAAGCGAAAATAAAAGTGGGATTGTCAGGGAATATAAGGGATCATAAGATTGAGAACAAAAAGCCTGGAGTGCTGTAAGTCGTGACCTTTTGGTGCCTGCAGATTTGAGGACGAGCTGTGCTCTTGGAAAGGCAAATGGATTAGAGGTCATTTGTGGAAAATATCCCTCAGCTTCTGGAGTGCACTGGCAGCCTGGTGTCGGCTCAGCTCCCGAGCCTCATGAGATGTGACTCCCAACAAGCCTGGACCAGGACTGACATCCCTGGCCCCGGGAATTAGATCCGCAGGGACTGTGCTTGGAGCAGAGCCGTGTCATGTCCCCTGTGCCACTGAGGCTCTCCATGGAGAGGACGCTCTCAGCCGCAGCTGCCAGGCTCGCTGTTACCCTGCTCCACAATCCCTCAGGAAGGGAAGGGAAGGGAAGGGGAGGCTGTGGCACTCAGCATGAAGCAGGGTGCCATGGCTGTGCTCCGAGGTTGGCTGGAGAGGAGGATGTGGTGCAGCAGCCCCACGCCTGTGCCCCCCGGGGGGATTCCCTGACCCCAGGTGCCCCATTGATCCAGCTTTGCAGCTTCCCAGCGCCCGGGTGTGTAAAGGAGCTTTATTGCTGCTCCAAGGAGGGACACGATGACATCAAACCCAGGTAAAAGGGAAAGAGAGGTAAAAAACTGCAATCCAAGCGGAGTTTCACTGAGCTCTGCCTTCTCCAGTCTTGCTCACTTTCAGGTATCAGGAGGCATAAAAATTTCCAGAAATTGCAGTTTATGTAAGAGATGTGAATAATGGCTAATAATAAGTGAAACTGCCGTGAGGAGCTGGGAGAGGGGGGAAGTAGGTTATTTTTAGAGACCTATTCTCATTGTATGCTAGACAAACAAGAATAAGGTGACATTGCATTAAACATATACCACAAAGAAGTAAAGATATTTTCCCCAGACAAATCCCCACAGTGCAGTAATGGCCTGTACTATCTGCCAGCTTAGAAATGAGACTCAAAACTGCTTCTTCACTGTTTAGTAAAGAAAAAAAAGTGACCTTCTATGCTCATTTTCATTGCAGTACTGTGATTCTTCTTGCTCTGTGAAGCTTGAGAATGAAGTATCTGAATCCCCACTAGTGCCAAGTTACACAACTACATCCCAGCATGGGATGTTGTGTCCATTTACATCATCACAGTCTGGTTCTTGAGGTTTTAAATCCTCTTCATAGAGAAACATGCACAAGAACATCTCTGAATCACAGAATTAACTAGGCTGGAAAAGATTTTTGAGATCATTGAGCCCAGCCTATACCTGAGATAATTTTGTATTGCTCTGTTATGTTTCAGAACCATTCTAGATACGTAAAGACTGTAAAAAATGTGACAAGATCCCAAAATGTCAGAGTCAGGGATGGTGATCCCTCTCCGTGGGCAGGTGACAGGGAGCACACAGCTCTTATCTAGCTGTGTTTTTAGTCTGAGTAATCCTAATCAGGTAGTAAATCCTGAGTGAGATTATTTCACTGCAGCAAGTGCAGCAAAGATCAGCTGCAGGGCTAGAGCGGGATCTGGAGATGCCTGCTTGGATATTCCCTGAGGCAAACCAGCACTTTGGAGGCTTTGTAGGATATTCCTCTGAAGGAAAGGGGAAGAAGCCCAGTGAAGACAAATGATGTGTTGGCTGCAGCAGGGCTGACAGGTGAGGAGCACATGGACATTCCAGGGCGAGGTGGAGCACTGAGGGATGTTTCTACAGCTGCTGCTGGCCAGCAGAAAATAACATGAATCACTTGGGGTTGCAGTGGCACAGCAGAGCTGCTGCAGAGTTCAGAGTCCCAAAGTTCCTCGGATTCCTGGCACGGGGCGATGAACCCCCACATCACCTTTAGGGCAGTTTTCCGAGCAGAGCATCCATGTTATTCCAGGGTGCCTCTAACAGGAGGACAGCTGTTTGCAGTTTTAACTTCTGGTTGTCATAAGCTGTGGCAGGAATCCAGGGAGCTGTGGAAGAGCCCTGGGCCTGAAATTAATTTTCAGCCAACTCGATTAGATCGGCGCCCGTGGCAGACATACCACTACAAATTTATGTGTATTTGGGGACAAATGTGGCCCCTTGCTGGTGCTTAGTAGCTTGGCCATCATATCTAAAGGAGAGCTAGGAGGGCATGCAGATACATAAAACAAGGGACAAAAATACCCTTGTATGCATTTTTAATGCTCTGCTTTGTGGATTGATCAAAACAGTGCAATTTGATGGGGATGAGCGTTGAGAAATGGTCACTATGCAGCAGCACAGCTGCTCCATCAGAGGGGAATGAATTCTCAAATTGCATCCCAAGCATGTCATTAGAGGATTAAAGAGCTGGGCGACTCACCTTGGCTAACTGTCCTGAAACTGTACTTGGGCTCATCATCCATATAAATTACTACTATGCAAATATTACCGGAGCAACAAAGCAGGTTTTGAGTTTGCTTTGTGCCTTGCAAATGGCCAAGTCTCTTGTCTCAGTGTTCCAAATGATAATTCTGTTTTCCCCAAACACAAAGCACTGAAATTACCTGTGTAGTAATTGGAATATACCACTCAATTCCTCTTTCTCTGAATTGGTCTTAGTGGACAGTAGCAGACTGGAATGTTTGGTACATAATTTCCTTCCTTGATTAAGTTAAAATTTAAGAAGATTTCCCATTTGGGCTGTCAACAGGGGCAATAAATCTTTGTTCCTTTTAAAAATCTGATCATTCTGGTTTTGACTGACATCACCTGCTGCCTGCATATGTCTCTGCAGAGAGGAAACCGCCTCAGTTTGTACCAGGAGAGGTTTAGGCTGGATATTAGGGAAAACTTGTCCATGGAAAGGGTTGTCCAGCCCTGGCACAGCTGTCCTGGAGGGAGTTAAAAGCTATGTGGATGTGTCACTTGGGGACATGGTCAGTGGTGGCCTTCCTGGGTTAATGGTTGGACCCCAGAGTGTGTCAGGAATCAGAGGCTGGATGGATGCTGGCTTCTGCCTCTAAGTGCTCATGGATTTTGTGCTGATACTTGGTCCTTGAATATTGCACTTCAGGGATCTGTTCCCCAATAATCACTTGGAAAACCCTTTGCTGCTCCTCGGAGAAGTTTTGTGTGTGACTTGCCATAGAGAGCTTCCTGCTCCCTGGGGTGGTGTTTTGGGAATCAGGGTGTTATGATGGGAGGCTCCAAATTAACTGCAGATAATAGTAATAAAAGTAATAATAATAGTAATAGTAATAATAATAGTAATAGTAATAATAATAGTAATAGTAATAATAATAGTAATAGTAATAATAATAGTAATAGTAATAATAATAATAATGTTGTGAAATATTGTTAGCAGGTCCTCTGTCAGAGGAATGACCACGTCAGCCTTGCCTGGGGTTTGGGTTTCTCCTCCAGGGGCTGATGAGGCGAATCCCAGAAGTGCCATGTTTGGGGAAATGGTGTGCCCCTGTGTTTGGAGACTGGCACTTGGCACTTTTTCCTAGATTTGTTGCTGGAGAACCCAGGTCTCCTCAGGGACAATGAGGAATTTTCCTGGCTCTGTTGGTAGGGAGTTAGGTTGCTCTCCCTGTTCCTGATGTTAGCAGGTGGTAGCCATGGGATCCTCCGTGGGGTCAGATGGGATGGATTGGAAGGGGATTAACATTGTGTTTGGAAATGTGTTGTTTAAAAGTTGCATTTTGTGGTGGGGGAATCCAAACAACCCAGATTTCCTGGGTTTGTTCCCGAGTTGCTGGGTTTAGAAGGAAGGCCAGGGGCTGTCTTGTGGTGTCAACAACAAGGGGGAGGAGGCTTTGTAATTTGAGTGTTGCAGCAAACAGAAACCCAGCAAAGGCCAGAAGAAATGCAGCTGAGGGAATTTTTATACAAGCCTATGGTTAATTTTAGCTGGGAATTTGGGATGTAGGTTTTTTTAATGGCTTTTAATTTCAATGGCTGCTGAGGGATGGGGAAGAAAAGATGTCGTGTGTGTGTGCTGACCTCCCAGCCCAGGTTTTAGCTGTGCCACCTGTCTGGGTTTAGCAGCTGGATGTTGGAAAGCTTTCATAATTAATAATTTTGTGCTTTGTGCATGGTGGTTTCTGTTGGTGATTATGGTAAGTCTCCTCAGCTCTGTTTCCATGCAGAATTCAAAATGGCATGGGAAGCACAAGCCTCTGCACAGAGCTGTGTCACAACCTCCTCTTTGGTTGCCTCTCCCTATTACAGTGCTGTGATTGTGAGGCATCCATAAAGCCAGTGCTTTGCTAAAAATAGGCCATTCCTCTTGCAAATGCTATTACAATTCTGATATTCAAATATTAAACCTTCTCTGCAGTGTTAAAAATAGCTGTGAACAGAGAAATCCTTTGCTCATTCTTAGCTGAGGAATCGAATATTGAAGGAGTCAAAGGCTCAGTCTCGAGGCTGGAGCTGTGTGGGAGTTGAGCTGAGGCTTCTTCACCCCTATTTCTTCACCCCTCATCTGCTGCTGTTGTTGTTGAACACAGAGGGCAAGTGGGTGGGAGAGAAACGAGCAGGAAGTGGATCAAAAGAAAGTGAGGGGTAGCCAAAATGAAATGCAGAAAATAAGAGTGGAAGCGACGCGAAAAGAAAAACCAGGATTTAAGTAGAAAACTGCATTGAGAGTGTTTCAAGAGAATGAGGCTTTGATGCTGATGGCTCCCAGACAGGGATTTGGGGAGCAGCTGGCACAGGGTGTGAGGCAGACCTGCCTCTCTCTCAGGGCTGTGGGTACAGCCCTCTGTGTCTGTGGCAGGAGCACTGCAAATTGCAGCAAGCCACTAATTGCCTTTGGGAGGCCACTTACAAGGGTGGGAGCATCCCGAGGATTGAACTCAGTGGGAAGATCAAGGGCTTGGCAAGTTGGGGTGTGTGCTCCAAGTGCTGATATCCTCAGCCTACGCACTTCAAGAATGCACAAATTGAAAGGCAGGTGTTTATTTTTCTCCCCCTTCCAGTGCTCTTGTGCATTAACTAATGCAAAATTTAATAATAAAATACCATTTCAGCAAAATAATTTCCTTCCATTTGCCATCAACAAAGGACATATTGGAAAAGAGAATTTCCTCTAGGGTCAAATAAAGGACAAGCAAACAGAAATGACAGTTGTAGATTTAATGGGGAAGAAATGGATTTATCATGTGGCTTGAAAGTCATCTTAATGATATTATGGAGCAAGGAAGGAACCAAACAATGCCCGCATTTTGTCATGGAAATGAAGCCTAGGAAGGCTTTCAGCAAACACTGTTTAGCCAAAAATAAGGGTGAAGGAAAATCTCATTTGACCATATAATCCTGTTGGTCCAGGTGAGTGATGGCAGGACTGTTCTCCTTGCCTTAGAAGTTCCAAGGGAAAGGAGATTATTTTTCTCTTTCTGCAGGGAGGCAACCAGCACTAACATTTATCAGCTTAAGTTGGGTTCAGGCATTGGTTCAGCTGGAAACCCCTCTGATGATCATCCTTCACAGCTGGAGTCTTCTTGGGAGAGAACACTGGAGCAGGTGGATCCACAAGGCAAAACCACAATGCTGTTTGTCTCTGACAGTATTATCCATAGCCTAACAGGCTTGTCCTGGATTTCCCCCAGCAGGAATGCCATTTTGGCTGTGGGGACATGTGCTGCCAGAAGGCTGGCAGTGAGGGAAGAGCTTGATAAATCTCCGTGTCGTCGCTGTGTCTGGAATCACTTTGGGATCGCAGCACTTCAGCGCCCTGACGCTCCCCCTCCGTGCCCTGGCAGCTGTCTTTGGAGCTCTTCCCTCCTTTTGGAGGTGCCCCAAGACAGGGAAGGTCCCTGTGTGTTCTCCTACCCCTCCTGGCACCCAGCCACCCTGTTCTGGTCACAAAGCCCAAATCCTGGAAACCCAAAAGGGCACAAATTTCAGTCACAGGTGAAACACCCAGAAAAAAAAAAACCATGCTGTGGATAGGGCATGGCATGGCTAATCACATAGCAGGATTCAGTCCTGGTTTTCAGGAGCCTCTGGCTGCTGGTCAGGGTCTCTCAGTTAGGCAGTGATTTTTCCCTTGCCCAGGTCACTTGTTGCTGTAAGTGGAGCCAGGATTCCTGGGCTTAGATTTGTATCAGGTCCCTCAGGTGTGGTACTTGTGCCTGTTGTCACACCGAAGGCAGCTGTCTTAGCTCAGATCTGCCGAGAAATGAGTTTTAGTTCCCCTTTCCTCAGCAATCCAGGGAGAATTGAGTGGCTTGTCCCTGGAAGGCACTGCTGATTTGGTGAAATGTCCATGTGTGCTGTGCAGGGAGCAGCCCTGCAGGCCACCAGTGTCCCCCTAATGTCTTTACCTGAGTCCTATTAACCACTTTATATACAGAGATGTTGACGCACTTCTCACACCATATTGGTGCTTGGGTGAGCAGTTAAGTGCATTATTTTAATTCAGTAATATCCTGGAGGGATTAAAATCTGCACACTGGCATTGTTTCCTGGGCAGAGCACGCTCATGGGAGATAACAGAGGCTAGCAGGCCTCCCAAATAATTTTCATCCTCCTCTTTTACATTTGAGTTATGGATGAAAAAGATATGTGAGCGGTGTCAGCTCCAGATAGTCCAGGTGTGCAGGTTGTGCATTTCACAGTAGGCTGTGATGGCACTGCCTACTGGTGGCAGTGATCCTGATGCTTCCTGCCAGGTGTCACCTTCATCTTTCTGCCTGGCATCCCCACATCTTTTGTCTCCTTCAGTTTTAGTCAGTTATTTTCCTTTTCAAATCACAATGTCCTCATGAACTTGCCAGCCTGTGCCCAGGTTGCTGCAGCCCTGTTTTGGGTTTTCTCAGATAACTTTTGGAGGATACGAAAGTAAAAGTATCTGCAATATGTTAAGGGGTAATAGCTTAAGCTTAACCTTAACCTTAACTTGGTTTCCTTTCTGCTTTCAATTTTTCATTGACAAAATCCAGACCAGCTTTGGAAAGGTGAGCAAAATTTAAAATTATGTCAAGAAGAATGCTGAGCATTGCTCTAGAAGGGAAAGTAAAAGAAGCTGTTCAGACTTATGGCTGGCTGTTCTCAGGAGGGCTGAATTGTGGATCCCTTGTCCTCAACTTGCTCATAAACCATCCTTGATTAATTTAGTAGCAGGTCCAAGTGGGAGGAAGGAGAGGGAGCTGTGCTGGTCTTGATGAAAGAAAATCTGCCTGAGGAGCAGACGAATCCAAGCTGTAATTCCTGCAGAGCTTCAAACATGGCCCTAAGTTTGCTGATTCAGAACCTCTTTTCTCCTAAGCCTGGCATGGATACCTGCGGGCAAATTTGTCCATGTCTTCATTTGTCAGAGTAAAGCAGTGAGGGCTGAGGCAGAATTTCAGAATTCCCAGGACATGGACTGGGAGAGCCTTCCTGGGAGTAGGATGTGCTCAAGAGCCCTGTGATCTGGTGAAAAAGCCCTAAATGGAGAAGAATAAAGGCCAGACAAAGCTCTATAGCAGCATTCCCGGGGCTAGAGAATTCCTGCATAGCCCTCTGACCACCTGCTGCTCTGAGGGCTCCTCCCAGGATGTTTTGTGGCGTGTCCACTTTCCTGTTTCACTTGCACTGAATTAAATGTACTGATGGGTGTGATTCTTTCTTTTCTTAGTTGAAATTTTTGTGGGTATTCCCTGGACTCGCAGAGCAGATGCAGACTCTGTTTTCCGTGCTCTGACCTTGTGAGAATTCCCAAAGCTTGGGCAGGGTGAGGTATCCCGAAATCCCTGTGCTAGAGACACGGCTGCTGTAGGCTGACTGTTTGGGATAATGAAGGGAGGGAGATCAGAGTTTTGCCTCAGGCTTGGAGCATTGGAGACCCAATTAATTTTGATGGGAGTTGTTGGTGTCCAACACCTGTGAAAATGAAGCTTCCAGTATTTTGCTGCCGCTAAGGCAGTGGCTCTGGGCTGGAATCTCGATGTTGTTTTGTCTCAAATGAGACCTATAGAGTTACAGAAGTAGTTACTTTGGGGGTAAAACATTGCTTTTGATGTTTTCTGCCAGTTTTGTTGCTAAAAGGAGTGATGGTGAGGCTAAATTTGAACCCCTCAATAGAAGTGGTTAATTAATGTGTTGTTTACGCTCACTCAGAGTCACAAATCAGTAGGAAAAGGTTTAACATCAGAGAGGTAAAGTGAAGACGTGAGTATCCATTTCCCCAAACCCACAGTCTGTCCCCTTGCTGGTTTATTTATTCCCCTGCACAGCCCACTCTCCTGTCGGACAGTTGAGAGCGGCCGCTCCATTTTAGCCGATAATTTGTCTGTGCTTGGGTTACTCCTGACTGCCACTTCCACCCAGGAGCCCAGGCCCTCCCCTTGTGCCGGTGGGAGATGAGGTCATGGATGCCTGCTTTGGCCTGGGAGGAGGCTGTGAGTAAGGAGTCATTTTTGTCCTGTGAAATGCCAGCCCTGGTGCCTGGCTGGGTCCGTCTCGGAGGGGAGGCGGGAGCTGGCAGCCCTTGCTGTGCACAGAATGTCTGAGGCTGTCTGTAATTTCCTGCTCTCCAGATCCCCCTCCTGCCTGGAACCCACGCCCTGCTTTGTTCTGGGTTTGGCCAGCTTGGAGAGGTGCCTTGCTGTGCTACAGCTCCCAGGACAACAAACCCACCCGGTCTCAGCGTGCTCCAGACTGTGGAATTCCAATGCTGGATGGGGCTGGGGTGGTGTCAGTAGGTGCCAGAAGTGCTGATCCCGATGGATAAGAAGCTGGAGGGAAAATGGCCTGGTTTAAATCAGTGCTCAGTGTTGCTGTTCCTGTCATATGTGCGGGCTCCTGGCATTAAGTTGGGTTTGAATGGTCCCCAGTTCTGAATTTCACCCCCCCCTGTATTCCCTGCAACAACATCTTTAAATCTTGTGCTTCACCAGGATCCTGGAAGAATCCAATAGCAGCCACTGGGGAAGGGAGCAGAGGAATACAGAGGAAGGTGCCTTCCTTGTGATCCTTGAGATTTTCAGGAGCCTTCAGGAATTCAGAGGTTTTATTTTAAACCAGGGTGTCTAATCATCTTTCAGCTAATTTCCCTAAATTCACAGGTAGCTCAAAGCTTCTGTAATAGCACAGCACTGGTAATTTTGCTGCTTATACCCACTTCATATCCAAATACACCACAATGGGCTGTGAAGAGTATGCAGCAGAACTGAGCTGCAGAACAACCTCTCTGTTGCTGTACAGAACCTATGGTAACTTTGAATGGCATGAAGTTTTAATAGGCATTAAATCTTTGTAAAATACCCAGTACAACTCTCGTGTATCTGCAATTAAAAAGTAATTCAGCCGCGCCAAAGTCAAGCAAGCACAAATCCCCTTTATACCACTCTGTACCATCTGTCTAATCTATCTGTGTCAAATATGGCTTGTTTGGGTCTGTCCTTCCACAGGCTGTTCTGGGTAGATTAAAATTTCTGGTCAGGGGAATACTTTTCTCTTTATGTTTCTAGCTCAGGTAGCAAAAATATGTTTGGTGCTAGTTTTTGTCATTTATTTGGTAAACAAGTACGTGGCAGTCAGCACAAATATCTTTTTGTCATGGTTGACCAGAGGGATTTTACAGCTCCAGAACCTTTCCAGCATTGCCTGTGGAAGAGCTGAGGGAAGGGATCATCCTTTGGGCACTTGCAGGTGGACAAGCACCAAAGTGGATCCTTAAGGTTCATCTGTTGCACAGAGCTTGTTTTCTGTTTGTTCTCTGCTACACTGGGAAGGCTCTGTTTGCCTGGAACCTGCATTAGGATGGTGGAATGTCAGAAAGGAATATTGTAAAGGACTTGGTTTCCTTTCTGCTTCATTGTGCCAATCTGTGTGAGTTGGAAGTGCTGGGGGAGTGCAAGGAACAGCACAGCAGTGGGGCAAAAATAAACCCTAGGATTTGCAGGTAGCTTTTTCCTTTGATGTTTTTCCAAAGCTGGTGCAGTGCCCTGTGTTCTTGTGGATTACAGAGGTTGCTGTGCTGGGAAATGCTGCTGGAGAGAAGGAAGCTCCTTTTGGAGCAGAGCTGGGGGCTGTGGGCATGGGTGTATGGCTTGGGTTGGGCTTACTTGGGTTTTACTCCCTCTTCTGCACAGGGGACGCCAGGTTTTGGAGAACAGGGACATTTGCCAGGTCCAGAGACCCCAGAGGGGCTCCAGGGTGGGTGGGCCTGGGTGGGATCCTTGGGGGGAAGCGGGATTTGTGTCTCCATGTGGTTCCCAGGTTCTGATTGAAAAGGCTCAGCTCTGCTGCTCCTGCCCTGCCTCTGAGTGTCTACACACCAGGCTCCAGTGGGTGCCATTCCACTCCTACAGCTTGGGAATGGGAGATTTCTCTCTGGGGCTGCTGTTAAAGCAGCACAGACACAGCCTGCATTCATCATTACCCTCTGGAGAGAACCAGAGAGCGGAGCTTTTCCTGAGATGCCTGTTTGGAACAAGAACAATTTAAAAATTCTGCATATTTACTTATTCAGTCACATTACCTCGCTCTGCTGCTCACTGCCTCCCCTCAGCCTCACTCAGGGTTTTTTTTTTTGTCTCCATCCTTCACTTGCATGTGCTTTACAGGGAGAGATCCCTGGTCTCCAGACAGCTGAGCCTGCTGTGCAGTGCCATGTGAAGGCAAAGCAAACTCCAGCCATTCATGAAATAAAATGGCTGAGTTGGTGTGTGGAGAGTGTTAAGATGGAGTCAACCAAGCAGATCATTGTAGAAAATATAGGAGCTGATTTTGCTGTCCCTGGTGAAGTTATGAGGCTTCCCCTTGTGTGTTGTGTTGGCATTGATGGCATCGCTAAGAGAGATATTTTATTTAAAATCCCACCTTCAGTGCTTCTGTTCAGCTGCACGTGGTGATGGAGTAGGAACCAACAGTGGGATCCTCTGGAAGAGAAAGGGCAAAGCCATGCTCCAAGGTCTGCTTTAACCTCTTGCTGCCAGTGCCTGGCTTTTCATGGAGAGTATAATAATTGAAAAGCTGGCATAGTGTAATCCTGAGGTTTATATTAAAGCCTCTTATATATATTAAAGCCTCGAGTGCATCACGCATTTCCAAACACTCCCATTAATATATTCTCTTTGAGAAATGCTCTGATCCAGGCGTTCTCTGGGTCTACCGTTCCAAATAAGGATGCTTTAATTACTGGTGACCTGATTTGAATACGGGCTGGACTAATTTCATGTAAAATATTAAATGTAGCACATTGGATTGGTTGTGCTTTTGCTTGATTCCTGGAGCAGCCACCAAATCTGTGTGTTGGGGTCCTGTCTTATCCCAATTCCCATCCTAAAGGGACGCAGCACTGACCTGATCCTGTCAGTTCAAAGTCCCGTTGTGCTTTTCCATCTCATTCCTCACTTTCACCGGGGGTTCTGGAGTCTGGTGCGTGGGTGGAAGCCACGGACAGGATGGTGGTCAGGGCTCCAGGAGACATCTGGTCCCATCCCAGGCGTGTGTGAGGTCTGGGAGCTGCAGTGGGGCTGCACTTTCCCCAAGGAACTGTTACGCTGCATTTTTGGGAAGGAGGGGAGCTGGGCTTCCTCCAGATCCATGGGAGCTACGAGGGGGAGATCAAAGCACAGCTGGTCGGGAGCAGGGAGAGCATCCGACCACAAATAATCGTTCCAGCTTGAAATGCCAAGTGACAGGGAATGGCATTTGAAACAAGTGGTGGGGTGGGTCTGCTCAAATCCATTCCTGTAGGGGTCAGAGAATTACAGAACCTGTCCCACTTCATTTAAAATTGGTTTTGAAATCCTTGGGAAAACCCACGTTTTCTGGTTGGTTTTACTTTTTCTGCTCCACGCTGTCATTTGGTGAGGCTTTGAAAGCTTGGAGGTTTTGGTTTTGCCTTGAAAGTGAAACAAGGCTCAGGATTTCCCCGGGGAAGCGGAGCTTTTAGAGGCTGAAAAGGCGGCGGAGAGCTTTCTCCTCCGGAGGTTCGTCCTCGCCCAAGATGGCTGTCAGGAGGGACGTGTGGGAGAAAGGAAAAGCAGGAAGATCTGGAGAGCTGCCAAGCATTTAAAAGGGCTGTGTAGTAAACAGTCATTAGGTGGAAAATGATCAGGATTAGCACTTTCTAAATGGCTCCAGGGCTGTTCTGGGTTTTGTTGTTTTTTGGGGTTTTTTGTTTTTTGTTTGTTTGTTTGTTTGGGGTTTTTTTTTGTTTTTTGTTTTTTACTGTA
Source organism: Polioptila caerulea (assembly GCA_013397295.1). Lineage (NCBI taxonomy): Eukaryota > Metazoa > Chordata > Aves > Passeriformes > Certhiidae > Polioptila > Polioptila caerulea. The sequence goes on along the minus strand of VYXF01012136.1, from coordinate 438,759 downwards.
AATCTGCAGGTGTAAATCTGAAATTTGTAAAATCTGAGCTTTTAAAAAGTAAAAGCTAAAGAAGTTTCTCCCACTTGTTTGCAAGCATTCCTTCATAACCGTATCGCCCCAGTCATATTTCTTCTCTCTAGGTAATGTTTTAATTCTTATTAAATTAAAGAATCATTTAGGTACATGAAATGAGATAATATTAACATAAGGCCCAATCTGTTCAGGATCCAAGGCAAGCGATCATGACAAGTGAAGGATGTCTCTTTCTTCCTGTATGACAATTACTCTGTATATTTCCATAACCCAAGATAATTCCAGGCCTTAGTCTTCTGTAATTCAGGGAAAGGTGGAGGCTCTCCATAGAATGCCCTGAATGCAGGGAGGGTGACTCCAGAAACCAGAGAGAAAGCAGTTGCTTTTTGGGGCAGATGTTGGCTTGGTAGCTGTGACAGAACATGGTGAGAAATTGAGTTTTTCTGTACTTTTTTCCACTTCTCTACTTGTCCTTTCCTCATGGTGCTTTTAGCCATCTGAATTCCCTTCAGGAAGGAGAGGTGGACACACCCCACCCATGCGCTCTCCCCAGTGTCTCTTTACCCACATTCCACATAGAGACTGTAGTCATCTTGTATGAACTCTAGTAAACAGGAATAGTAAAACATTTCAAAAATTTTTTTTGAGCTAAAAGTACAATTGTGACTGATAAAGTCAATTTCAGAACTGTGGGGAAAATGTAATCTCAGTAGATTTGTTTCTAACCCTCCAAATGGACCAGATTAACTTTTTCAGATGGGACCTGAGTATCTGATTTTGTAATGAGGTCTTGACCTTTATAGGATCTGTGCTGTGTAAGCCACGTTGTCGGGAAGGATGAAATCATTTTTCAGGAAGAATTTATCAGCAGCTGTGACTTGTGGGAAAGGTGAAGGGCAATGTCAGATTTTCCAGCCAAATTGAGGTGTGCCTTGGGCGAGGAGGGAGGGAGCCTGGGGGCTCCTTGATGGGTGTCAGAGCAGAAACTCAGCGGTCCCACATGCTAGTCTGCAGAGATACAACCTTTTTTGGTGATTTATCCTCCTTTGTAAATGCTTGGAAAAATAATTTCCGAGTGAAATGCACCTTGTTTTGCCATTTTGTGCCGGTGGAAAGAAATCATTCCTGATGTAATTTGAAATGGCAAAACCATTACAGGTCAGTTATGAAAAATGCCAGTGACTCCCCTGTGTTTTCACTTTTGTGATGTTTGCTGTCAGCTGCAGAGCTTTGCACATTTCACATATTTTGCAGAATTAATCTAATGGACCAAGGTTCAGAATTCTGGATGGGAACTGAGATACTTTTGCAGGCAGCTTAAGCTGAGTGAGGTTTGGGCTCTTGGTACTGGGCAAGCAGCAGTCCCCAAAAATGCTGAGCAGATGTTGTTTCCCAGAAAACAGGAAAAAAGGTGAAGATTATCAGGTATTTTGAATACGGAGAGATTTAATAATGGATTTAACTGCTGGAGACTTGGCATGATGTGTCAAGTTTATTTTCTGGGCCATGAAGTAAGAATGAAATTGTCTGATTGCATTTGAAAGTTGCTGGGTAATGAAAACAACAGCCAAGATAGTATTTAAATATGAAATGAATATCAAGTGGCATTTATGGAACTCTGAGGAGACATTGTTACTGAGAGGAGACAAGTGGAGATCAAAAGTTATTGGTTTTTGAAGGAGGAGTTCTGGAATATTCTTCCAGGATAGCACACATAGTTATCTTATTAAAAACTCCAAAAGCAAACAGGTGATAGAAACAATCTGTAAGATCCTGTCCAGTAGGGAGAGCTCCATAAATCTTCAACATCTGTACCCAATTACTGAGCTTCTCGGGGCTTTTTTTTTTTTCCTGTAGTGCACATTTCTCACTATGAACTAATAGTACATAATAATAAAGTGCTGGCTGTCTGCCAGCACAAACAGGGCTTTGGCGAACTTTCCGAGTGTTTGTGGAAGTAGAAAAGCAATGCAGCTGTTGGGCTGGGGCTGTGCCAGCTGAGGACCCATTTCCCAGACAAAAACCTCCAATCAGAATGAAATCAGGATCAGATATTTTACAGATATTTTACAGATATTTTACAGATATTTTACATATCGCTGCCTTATGCGGGTCCTTCCTCGGTGCTGCGACAGTGGGGTCTGTGGGCAGGTTCTGGGCTGTGCACCTGGAGTGATCACACAGCTCCAGTGTGCGTCTCCCTGTGGTTCCTCTCACTCCAGGAGCTGGGTTGGAGCCCTTGGTGTGACAATGCTTGGTACAATTTCCCTGGGAAGTCAATGCAAAGCTTTTGGACCCTTTGGAGCCGTTCCCCATCCCGGGGCGCGCAGGGCGGGTTCTGTGTTTACGTGTGGCCAGAAGCTGTTTGGATCCGAGTGCCAATAACAATAGTTGGGTGCTTTGAAGGAGCCAGTGTCATTGGTGTGTTTATTTGCCTGTTTGACTTGGAGAATCCAGAACTGTGAATAACACGCGCTTCGGAGGACGGCACCTCGTGCTCTGGGCTCCTCTCGTGGCGCCAGGGAATTGAGGAGCCCTTCTCCAGGCCCTGGCTCCTGGAAAAAGGCCTTTGGCTGGCTGTGTAGCCAAGCTCCAAGCTGGAGGGATCCGGGCTGGTCAGGGTTTGTGTCCTGGCTGGACTTGCTGGACTAACTGGGAGTGACATCTTTGGGGGATGGTGGACAAGGCAACACTCCAAGGATTAGCAAACAGACAAGGAAAACCTGGAAAGAGTCATCACTCTATCATACGTAAAATGATAAATATCTCTTATCTACATGAATCAGCACACAAGGATGTAAACTAAAATATTTATTAAAAAAAATTTAAAAAACCAAACTCAACCATAGTGGAAACATCAAAGAACCAAAATACTCACCCGAGTTATTTAAGACATAGCTTTTTTGGGGCTTTTTCTTCCCATCTTATCATCTTATTTCCCAGGGTTTTATATTCTGGCCCATGTGCTTTCTCCTCCCAGGATGCAAATTGTTTGTTCACAAATGTTCTGAATAACAAATTGACTTAATTTAGATGGCATTAAGGCTCTTTAACCCATCTCAAAGGGCAGGGATGCACTGAGGACCTACAGGCATGCATTTAAATGAAGGCAATAATGAGATAGATTTCTTTTCCTTGCCTGACTATTTTATCTATGCATCAGATGAAAGTTGGAGGGGAAAGGTTTCTGTTAGTCTTGTCGGGAGTTGGCCAAAAAAAATGTGAAGAATGTAGAAAGGAATTAACAGCTGGTGTCCATTTAAAACTTCCATGTGGGCAAATGCAGGCAGCCTGCTTAGTTTTACCTGTTGTGTTCCTTTGGTCAGTGCCCACTAACCCATTAAATGTTTGGTTTGGAGGAGAGGACACCAGTTTGGATGTGCTGCTCTTGATTCCCCTGCCAAGGGGATGATGTGTGTTTGTGTCCCCTGGGGAGGATGAGACACATTTCCTGCTCTTTGGGAAGCAGTGGCTCAAACTGTGCTCGGTTACTTGAACCAGGAATCTTGCTGGCCTGATAGAACCGTGGCTTACACTGTCTGACTTGATGATTTACTTGTGTGACTTCTGACATTTCCGTCTTCCTGGAGAGTGATCCTTTTCCAGACTGCTTTCAGCCATGTTTCTGGTTTAGCCTAGCAGAAGATGTGCATGTCCATTGCTGCTGCTTCAGGCTGTGCTGGTTTGTAGGAGAATTCTTAACACCTCTGTTTTCAAGTGGGTGTTTAGTATCAAACTGCTGCATTTCTCAGTTCACTTTCCAACCAGCACTAATCCAGAGAAATGCTGGCATTCCCTCACCCACAGTCAAGTACTGTCTTCATCTCCCCGAAGCAAAAGTTGTCCCATTCTGTTGGTTATTCTGGGTTTATTTTCGTTCAACAGAGAACAGTTAGAATCCATATAGTCCCTATAATGTATCCCAAGAGACAAAGCTTTGCCTTGATCCTGGCTGTGACTTGGGCTCCAGCATCTGAAGGAGGTGCTTGTTCGGGGGCAGGCTTTGATGTGCCTCCTCTGGGACCACCACACTGTCCAAATCCGAGTTCTTTTTGTAATTCTTTTTTACTAGACCAGCTCTTTGTCCAGATCTCAGGAGCTGATTGAGCGTCTCTGGCTATAGCAGAGCTCACTCAGCAAGGGAGGTCTCGGGAATTTCTGGTACTGGAGTCAGTACCTGTGTGGGAGCAGGTGGATCATCTCGGCATTGCTGTGGGGTAATTAGTGCTGTCTTGTGTCTCCTCTTAATGAGAGTCTCTGCGTGTCTGGACTCGGGGCTGCTCCTTCCTGGGTTGGTGCTGAAGCTGCTGAAACCAGCTGTTGCTTCAGCCCTGTTGCCTTATGGAGGGTGTCAGCAAATCCTTCCCATTCCTGCCCCCAGAATCTGGTTGATGTTGTTTGTTTGTTTGTTTGCTGATTACAAACCTGCCGACTGCGTAGCGAGTTATTTACTCCAGGCTGGCCCTTTAAATTGCTTCCCTGCTCTGCCTGCCAGGCTGTGAAGTATCGCTAATAAACAGAGTCCAGAACAAAAGCCTCCACAACAAAACATCCTTTTCTCCCTGGGCGTCTCCCTGGGTGCGGTTTCCCACCGCTGCTCTGCAGTTTGGGGGCAGAGCCAAAGCAGCTCCGTCTCATTTCTCCCTCCCTGGAAGTTGTCACCAGGCAGCCTCCCCCGACCAGCAGCTCGGAGCAGGGAGGAGGTGCCGCTGCACAGCCTGTCCTCAATTTCTTCTCCTTGGCTGGGAGTAATGGACTCTTTCGCTGCCCTTCCGTAGTGCCCTCCAACACGGGGGAGGTTTGCCTAGGCGTAGGATGAGGGTAGCTTGACATTACTCCCTGGTTTCGCGCCCTCGCCCTCAGGGACATTCCAGGATTGCCAAGCCGTGAGCGTGCTCAGCCTCCCACGGCTGCGTCTTGTTCTGGCTGTGCCTCGGCTCGGCGCTGCGGCATGACCCAGGTGGGCGTCGCAGCCTCCTCCGTGTGGGAAGGAAACGGGAGCTCGCAGGGATGCCGGGAAGGGAAGATGGGCAGAGGCTCTGGCTCACTCCCACTCATCCACAAGTTGAAGGCCCATTGGTTGGGCTGGGGCCTTTTGGAGGGGTGGGGTGTGGAAGTGGAGAGAGAAAATAGAAGGGCAGGGGAGACAGCAGTTGGCTGGCTGTAAGCCAGGCCTGTTTACTTGGCATCCCTCCTCCTGTAAGGAGGTCAGAGCTATCGCATCTCGGCTCCGGAGAGGGACAGCAGGAGCAGGAATGTGCTCCGGATGGAAGTGTGTCAGTGCCTGGAGTCAGCTCTGTAGCAAGGGCAGGCTCAGGGGTGCTCTCCTTCTGAAAGCAATCCAGGCCATCGTTTCTGTGTGAGACCCCTTCACTAGGAGTGGGAAGTGGGGCAGAAACTCCAGTCCCAAAGCCGTGGCACAGCACCTCCGGTCCCTCTCCCACCCCCAGAAACTTAGCTGTAGCTCTCTTCATTTGAATTAATACAACAGCTGTAAACTGATATTGATCAATTATGTGGTCACACAGAGGCAATCACAGCATTTCTTGAATGACCCAGTGATGTCTGAGTTGACTTTTTTTCCTGAGGAAAGTTTCCTTGTGGGTTGCAAACTAAGGAGCTGAGCTGTCTCCACGACGCCCCTCAGCCAGGTGCCACCTGGCACTGCCACTTTGAATCCCAAGTAAACAGTGATGTCACCGAGGGCATTCAGGTTGCCTGGGACTTCCTGCCAAGTGAGGGTCATGGCCAGGGTCAAGATGTGAAGCCCTTCCTGCGCCGACAGCAGTGCCCTCAGCCAGAGGAGAGCCAACAGTCTGGCAGGCCGGAGGCAGCGGGAGCGTCTCTGCTTTCAGCCCTTCCCCGACACGCAGCAGGCTCCCAAAGCTCAGAGCTCTGTTTCTCGTAAGCTGGGTCATGAGAGAGTGGAGACCAGAAAATGGGGAACTCCTTTCCGAGGACACCTGGTTTTTATTGGAACTCTGCTCTGCGTGAGCGCTTGAGAAGTACTAAAAAAGACTTTTTTGTTAAGTTCTGCTGAAGAAAAAGGTGAATACCACTCTAGACAATTGCCCTGTATTTTCACATTCTTTTGGTGAAGGTCAGCCCACAGATAGCTTCTGGAACAGAGTGATACTAAATATTGTCCTTTAAATGCTCAGTGACTGTGGAATGAATTTTTTTGGTAGCTTCTTTGGAAATGTGTTGATAAGCAGTGAAATATATCAGTTTTCTTTCCTGCCAGACAAGTTGTCCCTGGTGTCCATCCACAAGTACTTCTTGGAGGTGTTTGGAAAGTGGATCTTTGCCTTGCTCCGTGATCAGGATGGTGAAGGGTGAAATGCAGAGGCTTCTAACAACTTTACAAGGGGGTTTGGTGAAACAAGGTCCCGGTCTCCTCTGTGGCATCTGTGAAACGGCTGAGTCCTGCTAAAGCTGAGGGGTGGATCAGAGTAAAGGTTATCTTGAATGAGAGCCTATGTCAGAAAAGTCCTGCCTGTCGTTCCAGAAGGGACTCAGCTAACCTGGAGCCTTTTTGATTCCAGCTCCAGTTCATTTCCTCTTGTGGACTTCATTTGGGTTCAACCCAGAGCACCCTTGTGGTATATACAGACAATATATTGTTAATCCTACTCCGATTTTAATCACTCTATATTAATTTACCACCATCAGAACACTTCTGCTATTACTTCCTTTTATTTATCAAAAAGTTCAGGTAATTCTGTGGTCAAAATTTCCTGTCTAATCATTTAGAGTAAAATAAGGGCATGGGCTGTAAGAGCTGAAGGGCTCTTGGCCTGCTGGCAGTCATATTCCCCAGAAAAAGGAGTGGCATGCCAGCTGCTGACCCCACAGATCAGAGCACACAGGTGCACCAGCACATATTGGCTGTCTTGTAAAGCCCTCACAACATTCAGGGTGCTATTCCAGTCCCGAGCAGAACATAATCCCTGGTTTGCTGCTCATTCCTTACTTTTCAAAGTGACCAGCTGCCGCTGCACAGGAGTCACTCTGCAAAGTCTGAAGAGTCTGAAGAGCAGGTTCAGTTAAAACTCATGAACTGGTACTTGAATTTTCCTCCATGGGAACATCCTCCCCTGGCCTAGGCTTTGGAAAAGGCACTTTCTGGATGGGTTACTCTACTCAGAAATGCAGCTCTTTATGAAAATGGGTTGGAAATCTAATAGTTGGAATGTAGAAGTTACAAATAACGTAAGAATGGAGGTGGAGAGAGAAACTGCTGAGCTGAGCTGGTCCCCCAGGTTTTTTCCAGCTGAGCCATATGCATGGCGGGACATTCCCAGATATCCTAATAGTTTCAGGTCTGTCTTTCACTGGCACAGGAAAGACTAAGAGGCTGGTGAAAGTGTTTTTTAAAAGCAAATGACCAAGAGCTACATGAATTTAAATCCATGGGAATTTCTTTATTGACTTAGAAGCAGAAAACAGGATAGCAGGTTTAGAAAATGCCCAGCTGATGGTTCATAAGATTTTTTGGGTGTTGAGTTACATCTCTTTTAGCTTATTGGGTACAAAGGTGGTTTGGGAGTTGGAGTAAAGCTGTATTTAATTTATGGATCTCACTGGAGCAGCTATAGACTATCTCATGATATACTTCTTGGAGCTGAACCAAGCTCTCACTGCTGAAATACTACTAACCTTGCCCAGCAGTGTTTGTTTAGGGAGAACCACAAACACACGACGAAAGAGGTCGAGTACTCTGTGTTTTGCTTAAAACCTAAATAAGGAGTTTAGATCTTTGAGCATTCTTTGAGCTGGGCCCAGGATGTGGTGTTTTATTCTCACAGCCCTCGTGGGTGTTCATGCTCTGTGTGTAACTCCAGGCCCTGCTGGGTTCCCGTAGACTTTCCCTTTTGGTAGAGATGAAGGAATGCTACTCCCTAGGAGCTGCTGATGGCTGAGGCAGAACCCTCCCCTCAGCAGCTTGGCAAAATGTGTTTTATATTCTTCAAGTGATAGGGGAAAAGGAAGGGCAGTCTCAGAAGGAATTTGGTGCTCGCTCCACCCTGAAGTGCTGTTTGTGGTAAGTTCAGTTCTGCTTCATCTTTGTACTCTTCTTTATTAACTTCTTTCCAAAACCAGCCACTTTCTACCTAAGATGTCCAGATTTTTTCTGGTTTAACCTGTTCATTGTTTGTATATAGTTGGTAGAGGGGCATGGCCTTCTTTAGAGGATGGTTGAGAGGCAGTATCTATTCTAGGATGTTCCATAGGGAAATACAGAGGCCTAAAGGATCTCACCTCTCAACTCCTGTTATGCATCTGACCTTGGGTGAAATCCATCTGAAGCCTCCTTCTACCCTCTTGCTGTTTTTAAGAGGCTCTTCAAATAATGTTGGCACATCTTGGGTTGTATCCTCATCTGGATGGACCTACCTCAGAGTACACAGGGCAAATTTGGACCACATATATCAAATAAATTATTCTGGATTCTTCAGGATAAAATGTTGGAGTCCAGATCTTCTGGGTGATGTGTGAAAAACTGAGTGAAACTTCATTGCTCTAAGTGTAGAGAGAGTCAGACCTGTAGGTTTTAATGGTCTGTGCTGGAACTGAAAGGTTTGAAATAGAGATTTATGTTTGAAAATAACTTATTTCCAATGATTTTGGGTTTCTCTGCTCCTTTGGTGCCCTTGCCTGTGCTTGGTTGTTGGACTCCATGTCCCATGTGGTGCTGGGTGTGCACTGGTCACCCCTGCTGACAGCACCAGGGGCTCCAGTACAGTGAGGCTGTGTCTGTTTGCAGGGAGCAGCACAAACACTTTCTGAAGTCTTTTCAGTGCTTATTTAATTATGTACCCACCTCCCAGCTAGAGCGTGATATCCTGGGGACCTCAGAAGGAAAACAAGAGCCTGGAATCCACTCTTAAGTGCCTGGTCTTTGGAGTGATGGGTTATCTGAGATGTGGGAAGCAGACCTCCCTCGTGAAGGACGGGCTGCCTGATTGGAGCGACCTTTGCACGCTTTTCCAGCCTGTATTGGGAATAAAGAGGCTTCAGTCTTGCCTTGTTTGTGCATTCCTGAAGTGCTCTACACGCTGATTGTGCCATTTGGTAGCACAGCCTGTCCCCCCTTTGCTGTGACCTTTCAGGGTGCTTTGGGCTGTTGGGCTCCACATCCTGGAGCATGGACAGCCAGCGGAGTCAGCACCACAAAGTGGGTTGTCTTGGGAGGCAAAGACAAAGGCATGGAGCCCTCTTGGGCTGGAAAATGCAGAAACACTATGGTTCTGTTTGTGGAAGGAAAGATGGGATTGGGAGAGGGGGAGAGGGGATATTGGAGGTCAAGGGAGTTACAGCCTTGCTGAGTTACTGGCTTTATTATTTTGGGATTGGTTCAGCAGCTGAAACAACAAGCCTGAACATAAGTGAGTGTGCTACCCTCTCTGCCCTGTCAGGACAGGGAACTCCTGACAATTTCCTGAACTCCCTGGAAATGTGCTGCAGTTCAGCAACACAGGGGCTGAGCTGGGAGAGAGCCTGGAAACACCTCCTTGGGCTTCAGGCTGAGAAATGGCTGGAATTGGGACATGCCAGCCCAGTCTTTTTTCCAGTCCATTTTGCAGCCTTTCTGCTTGGGACTTCAGTTTCTTAGTCCAAGAGTTCTGTACAACTCTAGAGTTTCTACTCAGTGTTTTGTAAATACTTGCAGAGTTTGACCTGTGGGGGTGTTTGATGTGTATGTTCGTTTGGCACCCAGCCCTGAGCCTCTCCCAAGGTGCCCCTATTGACTCTGACCAGGCCACTTTCCTCTTGTGTGGAAGCTTAGGGTGAGAATTTCACCCTGTTGGAGAGACAAGATGTGGGTGGACCCTGAGAGTTCAGAGGAACTTCACTTCTCTAGTTTAAATATCGGTTTAAAATGACATTTTAAAAATTGTTAAATGTCTGTTGGGCTGCTGTTGGGAGGGAGCTGAATGTTGCTCAGAATAAATGCAAAGCTTGGTTACATTTTATCTAAATTTCCCTCTTTTTAGTAATAGTCATTGCTCTAAAGTGAAGAGCTGGACTGGTGAGTTGGTCTGAGGCATCAGTAGGGCAGAAGGACCGACTGGGAGGGAAAGTATCCTGCAAAGAGGGTAATGGAATTGCTTCCTGTGCTCATCCAGCCTTGGTTTCAGAGGGCTACTTCCAAGTTTCTTGGAGGCACATATCTGATCTGTGGGATCAGGACCCCATCCTCTTTGTCACAATGATTGTGTCTGTGCTTGTCACCAGACCCCTGTGCTCTGCTGACCTGGAGATGGGAGTGCCTGTGTCCCCTTTTCAATCCTGTCACACAATCAGTGGGAGTTAGAGATGAATTTACAATTTATCTTTAATGCCAGGAAAGCTGCAATAGTTTGGGCTATGTGTTGGCCAGGGAACAGTCTATTTTCACAAGCCATGAGACCATTTGGGGATTGCTGTTCAGACTGTATATTCGTCAATCACAGCACCATAAAAAACCTCTTGACAATCTCTAGTTAGAGTAACATGAATCTAACTACACTTTAGCATATTTCCTGGAAGAATAGTAACTCTTGAAAAAACATTGTTTACTTTAAAGATAAATGTAACTATTAGGAAGTAATTCCAGATGTGTGGTTATGGCAGAATTTCAGGGATTATAGTCATAGCCTGTTTAGTGAATTACATGATTGCATTTAAGAGTAGCCAATGAATTAAAAAAAAATTATTTCATTCTTCAGATGGGCCGAATAAAACTGTTTGTTTTCTATTATCTGAGAAACAAACAGAGCAGAATCTGGTCTATTTATGAAAGTAAATACAAAAGGTCTGACCCCTGGATGTGGCCTTTGAAATCTGTCTGAGAAAATGCTCTTCCTGGTAGCTGATTTTTTTCTTCAAGCCATTTCTTCTTTTTGAAGATAATGCCAGCCTCCCGCCCTCAGATTATGCAATAGGTTTTAAGGAATGCTTTGAAATGAAATGGTTTGATCTCTTTTGTCTCATGAGGTCGTCTAGAATAGTACCCATGGCAGAAGGCAACAGAGTTTTATTTTATCAATGAGGAAGAAGTTTGGGAATTTACGGATTTTTCTCGACCTAAAGTGGTGGCCCTGTGGATTCAGGGCCTGGAGCAGTTCCATGCTATTTATTAGTACACCCCTGTGCCTGCTTATTCCTGGAATTGCCTGCTAACATCTCCAAGCCAGGTGCACACAGCACTGGCAGATGAGTTTAAGAGGGCATGGATAAACTGAGAAACCCCAGTGCCGGCATTCTCTGGTTTTGAGCACTATATGACACTCTAGAGTGAGTCTGAATTGTGAATAATAAAGGAACTGTGACCTGCCATTTCTGAAATGCCTTGTTCCCAGTGTGTCTATCCAGTCCTGAGAGTGGGTTCACCTGCAGGATGCTGCTTGAGATGTTGGAAGTTGAAATTCCTGCTACCTCTGGCTCTCTCAGAAAACATAATTCCTTTATTAGAGGGTTATCTGAGCTTAAAGCCAGGCCAGGATGTTGAAGTGACAAGGGTTATTCCTGCTGGAAAATGGGCTTCCCTCCGTCCCTGTGCTCCGTGGTGATCTCTCTGTGGATGTTGGTGGGTGCCTTACGCAGAGGCTTAAACTAAATCTGTAAATATATGTGTGTTTTGTGTCTGTATGTGCTACACACACACAGGGTTTTCAGCATGGTCCTCCAAGTGCAGGGCTGGTTTCACAGGTGGATTACTTTTAAGGTCATTAACAGTGAACTCGGCTACGTTAACGGCTCCAGGAAAATTCCAAACTATTTCCCCCTGTTACTCTCTGGGCAGTTGCTGGTGTTGTCAATGTCAGATCGGGACACCCTGAACACAGACACAAGATGTGCTGCTGTAGCTCGTCCCAGCTGCAGGACCTCCAACCTTGCAGTCCGGAGCATAGAGGTTTCTGCCGGGGCTCGTGTTATTTTCCCTCCCTGTTCCCGGAGGCACCAGTGGGTTGTGCTGGATCAGAGCTGCAGCAGGACTCAAGAAAAGCTGTTTTCCAGCAGGGGCTGAAGGCAGTGGCTGCACTCTCTGTAGCTGGATCCGTCTCTGGAATCAGGATTCCATTGTGTTCTCCTCACCTCGCTTTGCTGCAAGGTGCTTATTTTTATCCCTGCAGCGTTTTCCTGCTCCCCCGCTCTGCTGTCCCTGTGGTGGGGAGCCGCATCCCAGAAAAAGGAGCCTGATGTCAGGGAGCGAGGCGCTGCTTTTATTAGAATCAGAACAAGGATGCAGGTTTTCCAGCCCTATAGGTGTGGGATAACAGGCTATTTCATGCTCAATTTAGCTTTATCTGGGATAGATTTTGCTTGTGCGATGCTCAGGGTAGGACAAGTGATAAAGCACAAGTTAGAGTTGAATTTATTCTGGATCGAGTTGTGTGCGTTTCTAAACAGCAGTGACACAGAAATAAATTAAATCCCATGGCTTGTTCCATCTATATTAAATTACATGTCACTGCATCCCGATTTTGGGGTCACTGATTTTTACGGTTGGAGCTGCAGCTTTTCCAGTGCCACATTTCCTCTTCCTTGAGCACTGGTGAATATAGAAAAGATGGAAAATTATGCTGTAGACCAGCTTGTTCCCACTCGTTGTTTTTACCCTGGCTGCTCCGTGGATTTAATTGGAATTAACCCTGATTTCAGCCTGCGTACAGGGATCGATGGGAGGTTTTTGTCTAGGCCTGATGCTCACTGAGGATCAGCTGCTCAGTGCTTTGGAGAAACGCGGCGAGTGGGATTTAATGCTTTCCCCCCGTCTTCGCTCCATGCTTTTGTTTGTTCCTAGCGGCAGGATCCGGCCGGAGCGGCTGATCCATCCCCAGCTCCTGCGGGATGCGCCGCGGGAGCATTGTCCCCGCGACCTTCCCCAGAGCCAGTTCTCCTCGCGTTCCCTCGCTCTGTTGGCAGCTTCCCATGACTAAAGCGATTCCTTCCCACTTTTTGTGAAGGTTGAACCCTCGCACTCAGCCTTCGGTAACAGCTCCTTATGTAACCGCCGCCCCAGCGCGGCTCCGCTCCCGTTGCTGCGCCAGACACCGGGACTTGTCGGCGCGGGAACACGGCACGGACCTGCCGTGGGGTGGNTGAGGGCGGGCTCAGCCTCACCCTGAGGGGCGGCCCCGGCGCCGCCCTGCGCTCCGGGCTGCCGGGGGGGGCGGTTGTGTGCCTGCCCTTCTTTTTTCTTTCATTTATTTATTTTTTTTAATTTATTTTAATTTTATTTTTAAATGAGGAAGTGAGATTTAAGAGAGGAAAGACAAGATAGGCCTCGGGCGCGGCGCCATGAGGGGAGCGCGCGTCCCGCCCAGGTAAAAGGGCGGCCCCCTGGTTCCCCGTTGCCCATAAATTTAACTGCATTTCTGGTAATTATTGCGTTTTGCAAAGGTGAACTGCGTGTTTCTGTGTTTCTGAGGAGCACCCTGTACTCCTCAGGGTCTCTCTGAGCACTGACTGGTGAAGGGGACGCTTAGCTCTGCTCCCATTGAGCTCACAGCTGTGTATAACCTCCCTCCTCCTCCAGAGGTGTCTGCCTCTCTTATATCTAGTACTGATAAATACATGGAAATCCTAATCAGAAAACAGAATAAATATGCAAACAGCATATTTACTCTGAAAGGGGAGAACCTCGCCCCAAGGGTTGCGTTGGTGAGTGCCATGTTGTTCCTGTGGAGAGTTCAAAGTAATGCATCATTTAGTTGGTTTTATCTCAATTGGTTCATAAATAAATTGCCAGGACCGGTCACAAAGTCAGTATTTCCATATGGAGACAGAAATATTTCTTCAGATACCTGTTAAAAGACTTTTGCTTGTCAAATGCTTATGTGGCTTTTTGAGAATCTGTATTTTTTTTTTTCCATCAGCATTTGCACTATTTTGCAAAGGTATTGATGTCATCTTTGTGCTTGAGGTTTTTCTTAGTTGAGTTATCCACAGCTCCATATGCTTTAGCCAACACTCACAGATCTCTAAAGCCAATGGTCTGCTTTTGAAAATTACAGTTGTGGAAGTGTTTTGCTGCACTATTCCGTCCATGTTCTGCTTTGTGGAGCTGGACATGACAATTCTGGATGTGTGTATGCAGCAAAGCTTCTGGCTTTGGTAAAGCACCTAATTTTTTGAGAGTATTTGTTCTCTGAAGGAGTGGTTGGTATCCCACCTGTTCTTGAGCTTGTCTTCAAGTAAAACTCTCTGATTTTTGAAACCAAAACTCCTGAGCTTGACTTGAAGAAAGTTACGACTTTCTTCCAGAATCTAAATGATTACTTTTATGTGTTTTTCTTTGACAGAGGGTTTTAGGAAGAATCTGATGGTGAGGAGAGGCTAAGGAGAAGACTCAGGATGACGACAACGGTAGCGACAGATTACGACAACATTGAAATCCAACAGCAGTACAGCGACGTCAACAACCGCTGGGATGTCGACGACTGGGACAATGAGAACAGTTCTGCTCGGCTGTTTGAGCGCTCCCGCATCAAGGCACTGGCTGGTAAGCACTGACCTCGGATTTGGGAAAAAAAAACACCAAAAAACAAGATGGGTTACAAAGCTCTCCTTCAGAATATCTTCATTTGGAAGTGTGCAAAACATTTCACTAGTCCTGGAAAGGAGGAATGTGGTCGGTGGAGGTAGTTGTCATGTAGTACTGAATGATGGGACTATACATTCCTTCCGAAATACTTGCTGTCTTCTGCTGAATTCCACTGTCATCAGCAGAGAAATGGAACTGGATTTGATCTTTTCTCGTTTGAAACGAGTTTACGTTTGATTATTGCATGTTAAAGGCTATACATTAACCATACTTGTTTATAGAGCAAAGAGATTATGTCATGTCCTCTCGGCTCTGAGTCACTGCTCTGCAAAGCAATTTTCATGCATTCTGTAAATGATTTCCTGACTTTTATGGTAGCATGCCCACATTTCTGACCTCTGAACAAAATGCCTTGGCAGTGTGGGACAGGCATAGAAAATAGCTCAAAACTATGCTGAGCATTCTGCCGGTGAAATCTGAGCCCCAGGGATGGTTTCAAACCCGACACTTCACAAGGTGTTGAGACAGGTTTATTAAATCAGCTGCACAGAGACAGAGGTATCACCTGTTCCATTTGTGATTCCAATGGGGCTGGGTCTGGAGCACAGCGTGCCCTTTCTGCTCTCCACTCCGGCCATGGGGATGCATTAGATGCCAAACACCCCTGACGTGTCAGGCACAGGCCAGGATCAGGTGTGGAGCTCAGGAGCAGGGAAATGAAGTAGTTCATGCAGGTGGGCAGAGAGCAGATCACATAACTGTTCCTGGGGATAGTAATGCCATTGACTTAATGGGTCTGCTCACAGGGAGGGGACGTGTGTTAAATTTTGCAGCCTTTAATTACAGCAGTTCTCATCACAGTGTGCATTTGGAATGACAGGGAAAATGCCTTACCTGGGCAGGGCTGTGCTGAGTGGGGTCAGAAACAGCTTGCTGGTACCTGTGGTGGTAGACAAAATGAATCTCAGCTTGGATTGCTTTATATTAATGGTTTACTCTTGTTTCAGGAAGAAACTGTGTTTTATTCTTGCCATGTTAGTGGTTGTAGGTTGTATCCTGTTCCTTGGGTGGGAAATGCTTTTAGTACAAAGCTCATGAGCCGTGTTTGGGTCCCAGATCTCACCTTACTGCAGCTGCTTGTTCTACTTACTTTTATAGCAAGCAGAGCTCCCCACCTGAGTAATGAATAATAAACATGAAACTCTTGTTTCAAGAGAAGTAATGTAAGGAAAGCACTTGAATTATTTAGCTAGCCTAAAACACATACCAATGTCAAAGCAAATAATTTTGCTGAAGATTCAATTCAGATATTTAAACGTTTTCCCACAGTATGGTGTATTTATTTTTCTTCTGAATAAGCATTACTCATAGTTATTTTAATTTGATACATTTCCATACCTGTAATTCTCTATGGTTGGTGCTGAGAATGCTATGTGCTGCCAAAACTTGGCTTAGCATCCTGCATTGCTGCAGCACTGCTTGAGAGCTTAATCATGGTGCAGGGAGAGAGGAGTGAGGAGAGGTTTTTATTTCAAATCCAAGGTTATTGATAAAGGCTGAGCTGTGGCACTCCTGGCACTGTTCAACATATGTTTTGAGATATGCTGTCTGGTGGGTAATCTTCCCTTGCACCTCCCCAGAAAGGCACTGGCAGGTTTTTAACAGCTGCAGCCTGGAGCTGGGCTGGCAATGTTCTCTGTCACTGTCCTCTTTCAGTGGAGACAGGCCCTTTCTGGAAAGGTGTTTTCTGATTCAGCTGCGTGTCACAGGACTGGACACGATGACCACTGGGTAAAAGCCTGGCACACAGAGTCAGCTGGGGCATGTCAGGAGGTCCTTCTGGGCTCTGTGACCCCTGTGTCTGTCTGGCTGTTGCACCATCCCTTTCCTCCGGGTGACCTTCACTGCTCTCTGAAGCAGAAGTAGTTGTGTGCCACCTTTGGGGTCTGGATTTACTGAACAACATTCCAGCCTGGCTTGGGTGAGCTCTTTGTGGGCACGAGCACCTTCCCACACCTCCACCTTCTGACAATAGCATTTCTGTCTCGGAGGTCATGGATGGGTTGTATCTCAAGAGCCCCTCTGGCTGTCCCCTTGCAGCATGTCAGCGACAAGATGTAGCAAAAGACTATTGAGTCTTGCAGTCTGTGGAATGCTCACACATCGTTATCCCCTTGTCCTAATATGAAAGGTTTCAAATTGGCGCACCAGGCACTGGTTCCTTAAATTTCATTGCCAAGATGCAAGCTGCTGTATTCCAAAGCAGAACAGCCGTAGGCATGTTCCACTGCCTGACTAATGGCTCTGTACTCTCTGCGGGTGCAGGCATCTTCTTTCCATACTCTTCCACAAGCTGTGAAGTGCCTCTTTGGCGGAGCTTCCAGCTCGTGTTCATTCTACTTTACTGTAATTGAAGTGAAACTTACTTCCTTTAAGGTAAAGTAAGGTAAAGAGGGAGGAAATAAGAAGTGGGGTTTGTAGTCAGAGTCTGATACTCCACTGTAGGAAGAATCCTGATGGTCCCACATTCCATCAGGATGTTGAAATATTTAAACAGCAAAGGCAGGAGGTGGTGAGTAGAAAAATCTGTGATCAGAACAATGTCCTGAAGGAAAGCTCAGGTAAAGCAGGTATGATATAATAATAGTAGAAAACCAGTGTTGTTAGTACAGCAGCTGATAATCATTGTTATTAAAGTGGTCCGTACCCTGAAAACCAGAATGCAAAGGGTTGTTTTGGCTAAAAACCAAGAAATCATCTAGGAACTCAACTTTCAATCAGAATCCAGATTTGGAGGGATATGCAACCAGATTGGTTGCCATTCATGTTGAACTAACTCACTCTGCAACTGATATGAGAAGAAGGTAACTGATCCCTTCTTCACCAAGTAAGGTATCCCACTGTAGGAAATCATCTTTCACCCGTCCTTGCTCTCCGTGGTTCTTTGGAAGGTCTTACTGGAAGACTAAGTAATTCTACCTGCACTGTAGGAGCCAAAAAGATATCATGTTTGTGCAAGATTCTTCATTCACAAATCCTCAAGGGTTAGATTTCGTCTATCCAGGACCATTAGCTAACAGGATTTGTTGTGCAGCTCCTTGGTGCATGAAGCTCTTGCAGAAAGCTTAAGAAACAGCTCAGTTGTTCAGCAGAATCTTTCACATTCAGCCTTTGGGCTGTGAGGTTCAGGTGTGCCATGCTTGCCAGCACAGGTGCTGTTTTCAGGTAGGGTGAGAGTTGTCACCTCCAAAACTTTCTATTTCTTCAGTTAGCTAATTCAGTATTAAACCTGGCTACATTTTCTTGCTTTTTGTATTTTGCCCTTTTATCCTCTGGGTTCATCCAAGTGACCAGAAGGTCTGTGGCACAGCTCTCTGGCCCTTGAATTAAAGCCAGTTTCAAAGCTTATGAAATGAGAGGAGTTTCCTACTGAGGGCAGGAGTGCATTCCTTTTCCAGTTTCACCCAAGTGGCCATGTGGTCAGGGCACTCACTGGTGTCAAACGATGTGGTGTTCATGAGCCTTACAGGGCAAGCCAGGAGGCTGCATTTGTCGTGCAGCTTCCCTTAGTTGCCCCAAATAGACTTGTCATTCATGCCAGTAACTTAAATTCTCCCAACAACAAGAGGGGAAAAAGAATTGAAATTGTTCCTGAAGTTACACTATTGACATTTTTTTTCTTTTTAATACAGTGGAATAGCTATCTCATAAGGTTAAAAAAATTAGAGAAAACTTCCAGTGGGAAAGTTCTAGGCACCTTATGTGGGGCTAATTAGCCCCTTGTGGCCCTGATATTTGAGCCATTCCCCCCACAGCTCCAGTGCAAAAAGTCAGCAGAACAATCCCACAAAGAAGTGAAAAGGAAGATTCTGCTTCTACTACTCTCCAGGGATCACACACCTGCCTGGCCCTGCTGTCGAGCATCTCTCTCACAGCAAAATTTCTGTTTCACTCAGAGCATACAGAGTGAAGTTTCGGGTCTCAAACCAATAAAAAAGGGCAAAGTACCATGATTTAGAGCTTAAGAGAATAAACTTTGGATTTATTCTTGGCTTTGAAAGAGCATTCTGAGAATAAGCTCTTGCAGGATGTTTCCTGAGTATCCTGCACCTGAGCTATCCAGGACTTAAAAATCAGTCATTAATTTTAATAGCAGCAAGTGGTAAGGAAGGAGAGCTCAGCATTATAGGGATGCTAGTCAATCAACTTGAAAGGGCATGTGAAGGAATCACTTGAGACTAAACAGAAATAAAAGCCTTAGTGCAGTGATATCTGCTCTGCACTGGTGTGGCAGAGCTGGTTATCAACCTGTGGGTTTGTTCAGGGCTGCAGGCATAATGCAGGTGTACCCAGATGAGCATGAAAGGGCTTATTTTGAAAAATCTTGTTTTGCCCAGATAAAAGCTGATGGAATTATTTCAACAAAAGCCTTTCCAAATGTTGACTTCACCCTTTGCTTTCCTTCTGGATTTTAATTCTGGAACAATTTTTTTCTGTCATTTCTAACCTTCCCAGAATCTGCAGGGGCAGACGTTAGGAGCAGCAGTGTCATTTGGTGTGCTGTGTGTCATGCAGGCGTGAAGGGAAGGAGCAGGGCAGCACAGAGGCTGCTGTACTGCCACATGTCACCTGTGCTGCTGGCTGGGACTCCTGATGCACACTGCTCTTCTCACAGAGCAAGGAAAAGCTCAGCCCATCTGTCCCTGTGCATTAATGCGTTGGCTTTTAAAGTTGCCATGGAGAACTGTTTCTAAAGCAGATAGCAAAAACCAGATGATAAATAATACTTTGTTCTTAGTGGGTTTATTTTTAAAGATTATCACTAGACTGACCCAAAAAGAAGAGCCAGTATGACTGTGACACATAAAATAACTTGCAAGTAGAAGCAAACAATGTATTTGATGATCAAAAATGTAGCTTGATACGCAGGTCATTTGTATCTTGCTGCTGTAACAACGTGATTTTTTGGTTTCAGTTGGGCGTGGTTTGGGGGTTTGCCCTCTCTTTCTTCAGAATCCAAGAAGTCGTGTTGCAAACTACGGGGAGGTGTAAATCAGGTTCTTGGTAATCTTGATTAGATCCCTGGTCCAGTGTAGGCTCTTGAGTAGAGAGCTAAACTGCTGAAAAGAAGTCCTGCAGAATGTACCTTAGGAATTGTCTGGAACTGCGAGTGCTTGTCTGCTCCATGGACAGGATTTATGAGTACTTAGTAACCGAGTGGCTCAGGACAGTGGTTGCATCCTGGTGAATGACTGTAATCTGGCATGCATTGTTCAGGCAGGATCAGCTGGGGCTGGAAAAATAGGCTTTTTGTTTCTTTGGGGACGGAGCAGGATAGGAGCAGTTCTGGCAGCCCCGCTCTGGAAAGTCTGAGTGCTGCCGTCATTTTACGTCTCCACTGAAATCCTTTCAGGACGAAGCATTGTCGAGTTGGACACGTATACAGGAGAGCCCAGCACCTTGCCAGCATGAGCCTGCGTTGATTGATCCCTGGATCTTTGAATTTCTGTGCGTTCCTGGGCTGGAATGCAGGCCCATATCTGCTTCTCATAGTTCCTTAAGGAGAGCTGCAGGCATACACCAGTCCTTATGCACAGAGGACTCTGTGCTTGGACAGCAATGCAGTAATTTAGCAATATAAGGTACAAGGGAATTCTGTGCTCTACTGAAGCTTAAATATAAAAAGCCATCTGTACCCAGAGGAAGCCAATGGAAAGCTGATGTATGTGTGCTGACTCTGTGTGCATAGGTGTATTTGCCTTTGGGATATTACCTGTGAAATGTGCACAAGGATAATCCTGCAGCAGGTCAATCTGCGTGGTCACACCTGAGCATTTTGATACCGTGGCCCTGCACCGACTTCCAGAGTGAGCTTCCTTGCTCATGGTGATTTTAGGTGGCAGCTATGCCTTCATTCCCAGAGCAGCACAGCACTCTGCTCTCCTGTCTACTCCAGTTTTCTTCCTCCATTCATCCCCATGGCATCAGTGAAGTGTAAGAGCACCAGGGGACGTGCTTTTGGCTGCCCAAAACACTGAGCTGAGTGGGAGGCAGTGCTCAGCATCAGCAGGGCAGGAGTTGTGAAGGGAGGGGAAAGAGCTCTGGCTTCAGCAGCTGCTCTGGGAAAGGAAAAATGCTCCCTGGGAGACGTCCTCCATGGAGTCAGTGAGAGCTGAGCCAGGCACTGTCTTAAGCCTGGGATAATATGCTGAAGTTGACAATTTAGAGGAGATCTCCCAGCCAGATTGTTACCTGGTATAAACTGGATTCTCCCTGGCTCCTCTGAGGCCATGCTGTCTTACACCAGCTGGGAACCTGACCAGAGGGGGCCCTTCATGGGAAACCTGAAGACTGAAAAGACTGCGAATGTTCTTTGCTGTTGGAGTCAATGTTTTAGGGGTATTTAATACAAAGAAACGATGAGACTCTTCACTGAGATAATCGTTTTTGGATAATTTGCTGAATAATCTTAATGGAAAGGTTTTCTTCTTTATAGAAACTACATGCCAATATTGGCAATATAGATATATTTTTTAAATTATGACTTCTCTCAGGGGTCAGCTTAGCTGTGGATGAATTTCAAAACCTAGTCATGAGTCTGTAATTCAAAAGAAGTCTTTCCACAAAAAATGCGTATGCAGAAGAGAATGTTCTCGTCTCATGTCTTTAGCATCTAACTAGCAATGTTTCTGTATTTATGTTATTTATTCAGCCAAATCTGCAATGTGCCTTGCATTTTTTCCTTCTATTTGTTGCTGGGATACTGCCTGAAAGCACTCCCTGAAGTATAAATAATGTCTAACAGAGCACACTGCAAAGTGAAATTCAGTGCAGAATTCAAACATGTTTACTAATTTCTGTTAACCTTGGAGCTCTTCTAATGGGGAAGGATTAGTGATGAAATCATTCCCTCGGATCAGAGCTTTGATTCTTATCTTGAGGTAATATCCTGGAGAGATATAAACCCAGATTGCCTGGAGACGAATTTCCTTGATGGGGAAGAGGCAAAAAGAACAGGAATAGGGATGAGAACCAGCCACGTAGAGAGGGTGATAAAAATCCACTTCTAAGTTCCCCTTCTTTAGTTTCTAGCCTTGTCCCTAAGAATTTTGAGCTCTTTTTGTGAGCAAGGCAATCACTACTATTTTTTTTGCCCACCTCTTTGTATGTGTATGTTGTATGAGGATTTTCCCAAGTTTTTCTTCCTTCATTAAGCCTTGAAGTTAGGTTGGTGTCGAGTGACACTGTTTGTACAGCCACTTGTACAATGTATTATTTTTTCAATATGTTATATAAAAATGAAGTTGGTTGCTCTGGAATAATAACTTCATGAGTTGGACACAGTTAATACTTGTCAATTGATCACAAAGCTTTTTTGTGGAGAGAGGCAGTTTCCAGATGGGGACATACTCTGGCTTGTGAGGATTTGTAAAGATCAGTGTATTCTGCTGCTTGTTTTCACCCAATTTCCATTTTGCTCGAGAGTAGCCTGATATTGAATTGTCATGCCTGACTGATAAGGGTATAGCAACAGTGCATCTTCTGTGTTCCTGGTCAGACTGAAAAGAAAAATGGTGCAAAAGGGAGAAAAAGAAGGGCATTTCTCTGTCTCTCTCCCATACATATAAACATAGGTGCAATTCAGGTGGGAGAGAAAGGAGGGAGAGGCAATGACAATAATCCCAGCTTCTGAAAAAGCAAATCAAAACCCATAAAAAAGAATTTTCTACATGAAAATGAGGAAGTGTTTTCATGACAAAATTTCACAGCCAGCAAGTGTGTTAAATGTGCTTGATTTGGAGAGGCTTTGTAAGGGCTGTCCATCTATGTCAGGGAGCAAGCCAAGTGCATTTCAGGGGCAACAAATAAAACTGGGAATGTAGTTCCAGCTTTTCAGAGGTTACTTCCCTGTGCTGGTGAGTTCATGGAGTATGGGAAGGAGTACAGGTTGGAATGCAAACCAACAGAAACCATAATTTCTTCCAAAATGTTCTGCAAGTGTCTCCTGTAGCTCTTTCCTGCTGGCCTTCCTGGCAGGTGTTCTTCTCTTGGAGTTAGCAAGGACATGCTGTTACAAAAGTCATGTCAACTTTCCTGTTAATCTGGGACTTGTGTAAACTGAAACCCAAAACCAGGTGGAACTGACCCAGTTTCAGTAATAAATTGATATTCTGGCCTGGTTTGTGAGAAAATTCCCAAAGGTTTTGGTCTCCTATGTCACAACCTAGAGATTCACCTGGAGCCCAAAGATGGTTTGTACCTGGAGCAGAGCTGCTAGAGGGCCAGCCCGGACATAGCAAAAGGAAAACATTTAAACACTTACATACCATTTAAACATATACAGACCCTTCTGTAATAAAAATCCTTGTCTCCTGCTTTTTACTGGGCCCCTTCTCCTTGCCTTTGGATTGCATTGGCTCTCCAAAGCCCATGTGAGTCACAGAGAATGTATCTGGCAGGGACTGGGAGGACCCCATGACAGAGTAGTTGCCTAAAATCCCCTTTAAATAGAAACCCTGAGATACTTTCTGCAGTGGAAGTGTTACTGAAGAGGAGGTCCCTTGGTTTGCTTGTATTCATTTCACCTCCTTGTGAGAGAGTTACCAAGCGTTGCAGGACATGGCAGGTTATGAACTGAAGGGTTCTGTTCCCTCCAGTACCTGCAGCAGAGATAATGAGCTTGGCAGCTCACTTCTGCCTGGTGTGTGGGCTGCTGCTCCCTGCTTCCAGCATCTCAGATAAAAAACTGGAGGGAAACCAGCTAACTCTTCAGGATTCATGTTATGCAAATTGTCAAATAGGGTAAAAATAACTATTTCCTATTACGTTCTAGAACAATCCCCAGCAAAACCTATCTCTCCTTGCTCCAATATATAAGGAAAGGTTTTGTTTTTACTGTGAGGATGGAGGCAAGTGTGATAATGAGTTTTCAGTTCCTAATTGTAGCACTTAGGGGATGGGTAGGAACTTTACCCACCTTCAGGAGAGAAGCAAAATGTTACGTGATTTCTCTGGCATTTTAGTTTAATAAATAATCCTTTTTATCTTTTTTTTTTTTTTTTCTTTCTAGTTAGCCACCAACTAGAGAATTTACAAGAACAAGAAAGAGTAAAGAGAAAAGACAAAGGTGATGATTAACCAGGCTCGTAATTATTGTAAGCTCTGGCTTAGAAACATTGATAATTAGGAATTTGGAAGGTAATTTTGCTGGATCTAACGTTACCTTCTTCCTCAGAAACCCTAGTGTTTTCCTTTGTGTCAGAACCTGTTCACTTCAGCAGCATTTTTCAGAACCATGTAAAGACAGAGCCCAGGAGAGACCCTTTTGTGTTCTGGGGTAAGCAGCTGTTTCTAAATGTCACTTGTACATTCATAATATTACTGTAATCAACCTCTTGTTCTCCTTGAGGCTTTGCAAAGCTCTGATCATGTCAGCTAGGACACTCTGCATTATGGCTAAGTGGATAATCACTTGTGTTTTATTTACTCTGAACAAGTACACAAGCCCTCATCACCTGACAGGTGCTATGAGACAGGGACAATTCAAATTGGGCCAGCAAAAGTTATTTCACAGTTATGGGCAAAAAATTGAGAACAAAATCTAGGGGGTGAAAAAAGACCCCAGCACACCCCTCCCTCCTCAATATGCTAAGCTTAGTATATGATCTGGCCCTTCTTTTCCTCCAGCCCTCTAATCAGTAAGGAATTACACTACAGACAATTTCCAGCTGTGTTGATGTGATAAGTTGCACTTGGCCCAGTGCTCCAAAGCTATCTATGGCTTTAAAGCATTCAATCCCCTCCATAACATATTATCTAATTAGTGTTGTCAAGGGCTTAGTCAATTAAAGATAAACAGGGAAAATGAGTAGAACTGGGGTGTCACAAAGGGCTTTGTGCATGCAGAGCCTTGTGATCGATCTGGTGCATCGCCACATGGCAGCAGAAAAGAGCTCAGGTTCACTCATTTGCAGTCAACAGCAGACCAATGGATTAGGCTTGGTGTGACTCACAAAACGGGGAGCTGGCAGGATGCCCGTTTGGAAGCAGCCTTGCTACATACGGTGTAGCATTTCACAAACACAGACATGTCCCCATTTTGCTTTGCTCTTTCCACCGAATTCCCACCAACCTGTTCAGCAGAGCCTTCAAGATGTGCGGCAGCAGGAAAGCCCTGGCAGCTGAGCCTGGCACCAGGGACAGCCCCAGGAGCTGAACCATCATCAGCAAAGTCTGTCACATCTGCTGCTGGGGGGCAGCCCAATTGTTTAGCTCAAATCCCAACCTGGATGGCAGCTCAGATGAGGTCAGATATTCACAGCAAGTGCTGCTGACAACTCATCAGGGTCTGGTGTCTGTTTGTCAAACCTTGAACAAAAAAAGCTCAGTTCAAGCACAGGTTCTTCCCTTTTCCTTTAGCTTTTCCCCCTACTTACTGTGTAGCCTGAATTTCTCCATACCTGCTGCAATTCCTTCCCTTTAAGGTAGTGTTTAGTGCTACTGGGCAGGACAGAATTGGGAGGGACAGAGAGGGGAGAGGGACAAAAAAAATCAAAATCAAACCCCAAATTTTGTACAGAATCTCCTCAAGCTTGCCAGCTTCAGTTTTCCCACAGGGGACAAGCCAAAATGTAAATTTGTGTGTGTGGTGTTAATATTTCATGATGGGGTGGGTAAGGCCAGTCTGCTTTATATGAGCCTAAGCCAATTATTTTTAGTTTTTAATATTTTCCTTGTGTAATAGTTTACTTTTAAAATATTTTTCATAATGACCATGTGCATTAGTGCATTGCCTGCCAAAGGTTTTGGGAAAGCTTTCAGCTGGGGAAAAGTTCCTGACTTATGGCCTTCACGGTGTTAAAAATGCTCCGGTTTCCCCGTCAGTCATTTGGACTTTAGTTTTACCTTCTGAGCTCACATAGCAACACCTGTTTGCTCAAGGTGGGACAGAATGAGTAGATATGCCTGCAGGTAGGGCCTGGCTGCCTGCCTGCTCTTGAGGGGAAGGGTTTGCATTTAATTATAACGTAGGTCAGGCATAGCAGGCAGAAGCTGCTGTTGGTAGGAAGCTGCAGGAGAAATATCTGTGATGGAAATAAGCCTGTACTTGTGTGCTGGGCAAAACGTGCTGCTCCAGCTTGGCAGAGTTCACCTTGCTATGTTAACGGCTCAGCTTACCCAGCTCTGCTTCTGGGAATCCGTGAGCCTTCAGTATTTTGTGCTGCCCTTCTTCCCTGGACACCCCACGGCCAGGGCTGGTGTGTGGGTGTGCTGGAGGTCAGCTGGCTGCACGAAGATTATCAGGAGAGGGTTTAGCAGGAGCCTGCCACATCAGCCCATTGTTGTCTGGAGAGCAGCATCCTGCCTGCTGGGGCTGCAACTGCAGGTGCTTCCTCGGGTCCCCCTGACACCTTCCAGATATATTTTTAGGGCATGAGCCTGCAGGGCCTGGTCCCCTATACAGGCACTTTCCCTCCTGATACTGTAAAACCTGTCTTGGGCAGCTGAGGAGTCCTTTGTGACCAAGTGTGGGTAGTGCTGAAGGGATTGAAGGCCAGCTTTCAAAAATGTTTTAGGTCTACTTGAGGTGTGCTGTAGTACCAGGAGTCTTGTGTAAATACAGCTATACTGAAATAAAGGAATGCACTGAAATACCCCAGTAAAAGCCCTTCTGTATCAATATAAGTAACTCTGGACTAGAGTTATGGTCATGCTTTAAGTAAAACAGTATAGTTAAAAGCCATAAATATTTCAAATGCATTTATGACCTCAGGAGCAGCGTGCCAAACATTTTCAACAGTCCATGTGTTTTTGGAAACCCCAGCTTCAGCTGAGAAGTGTCGATTTCCATCACTTCTCTCTAAATTGGCAGTGTTCATGGTTGGCCTTGGTGCACATTTGTTCCCTGATGTGCTGGTTGAATTTCCACCTTGCACCAAAGCAGGACCTTGGGCTGCAGTGAGTCAGGGGAGTGGGCTGAGCTTCTCCCACAGAAATTGTCCTCACAGAAATTACTATATGACTTAAACCTTGTGAAATGACAGTATCAAAACAAAGGCAACATTTTGAAATGTTTAATGAAGAGATGGAGTGGGAGGAGGAGAGAACATGGATTCCAGTGGAAAGGAATTTGGAAATGCAAGAGAAGAAGAAAAGAGAAAATATTTGTGTGAACATTATCAGCAGTTTTAAAAATGAACAAGCAAATGTTATATGCTAAGACTATGAATGTGGAATTGACCTTTTAATTTCACTTACAACTAAGTCAGGGCTGGGAGCTCATGTCCCTGAGGGAAAACTGACATCCTGTATCTAATACCATCTGCAGGAACTGACTTCCAGGGCCAAGCCCAGCTGCTGCTGCTGCTGCTGCTGCTGTGCACGTTTGTATTTCGGCAGGGTATTGAGGTGCCAGTCAGGGCTCGGTGAGGCATCCTTATTTACGTTAGAGCCCTCCCCCTCAGCGCACAGCCCATTAATCTTGCAGTAATACCCAGCACACTGATAACTGGGCAAGGAGCCACATGCACTGGGCATGTCAAAATCCTCAATATCGTCAAGTAACATAAACCGAAGTGACAGGAATTGGCTGTTTAAAGAACCTTTCGACAAAGCTTTCGTTTGTTCCCGGTGTGCTGGAGCGTACATCTCCCCGCGTCCCCTCCTCGGCTGGTGCTAAATACTGAATGAGCGCTTCTGTGTGCGTGCGGTGCTTCTGCAAGCCGACAGCCCCGCAGATAAATAAAGAAAAGTGCCCTCCTTTTCAAGTGATAGTAATCTGAGACTTTTCCGTTACATGAGGCTCCTAACAAAAGGTTGTAATTCCAGCAGCTTCGCTCGGGAAGGTACCATCGTGCGCGGCGGCGGTGCCGGCAGCGCGGGGCCGGGACCCCGCGGGCAGCCGCTCCCGGGGCGCGGCGGAAGGACTCGCTGGGGCGTTGCATGAGCCGAGCCGCTCTTCCCCTGATCCGCCGCCCCTTCGCCCTTGGTACAGCCTTCCTTTCCTCCACCGTGCCGTATGGTAATCGAGTGACATCAGCCCGCGCCCGGGCGGCTGCTGTTTATATTACAAACCAGCAGAAAGGTCTGAGGTGTGCGCGGCTCCTGGGAGCGCCGGCCAGGGCGGCAGCGCGTGGCTCCATGCTGCCTTCACTTCGGCCTGAATCGCACGCCTGCTTTTATTTCACTTGGTTTCGCCCGAGCCAGACGAGCATTTGAACCAGATTCAAGCACTTGAGAGTTGCCTGTTGTGGAACTGGGAAAAAAAAAACCCCAAAAAACCACCCTCCTGGTTCTTTAAGTTTGAATCCATTACAGAGAGCTTACCGCCAAGCCACACTGCTGGATTTTGAACCGAAGTTGTTATTTACTTAGGGCTCAGGGGGGAGCGTTTTCGCTAGGGACTGACGCCAAACTACTGGAGGAAGCTGGGATTTACCTGGATGTATGGTAAAGAAACTTGTGGTTCCTTTATGCTGCAGTTCATCGTATCCCTGCGCTACCTGTAAATGGAATTACAAAAATCAACCAGTATGCCCGGGCCGTTGTCCCCAGGATATGCAGCTCAGGTGCCGTATAACTATAACCAGTTAGAAGGACGATTCAAGCAGTTACAAGGTAAGCCTGTGCGGGGTTTTTGGAGGTGTTGCCATGCTCTGGTCCTTGTAAACATCTTAGTCCGGGCTCATTCTCACTGCGCCTAGGTGTTAGTGAGAGAGGACAAAAGTGGTGCTGTCAGAAAAAAGCTCTGAGTTCTTTTAAGGGATATTGTGTGGCTTTTCTCACTCCAAAGGTGTCCTGAGCCTTACACAGGGTTAAGGTGTGTGTCCAGCCTCTGAGCCAGCCTTGCAGTGAGGATTAAGCCAGACCACGTCTCTTAGAACAGTAAGGTGGAGAGTGAGGAAACAGTGTTCTATTTATTTTATCCTTAAATAAAGTACAGTTAAAGCTGGCCATCAGTCATAAATCCTAGCTGTGTTTGGTGCAATTTGCAGTTCAAGGGTCCTTTCCAACCCCTGCGTACCTCCTGCAAAGGCGGGTGGCTTCACTTCTTCAAATGAAAACAGTTGCATAATTCCCTAACGAATTAGTTTGCTCACGCCATAGATTTCTGAGAAAACACTCGTGTACTTGAACATTCTCAGTTTTCTTTGCTTTGAGACAGGGAGAATGTCCTTTAATATTTTCCCATTAAATTTCCTGTCTGTGTGAGAACCAGAGGTTTCTTTAGGGGGTGCCGTGTGCTCTCTGCAGGCAGGCTAGGCCTTGGCCTGGGCTGCAAACCTCCAGTGCAGGGGGAAGAATGGTGCCCAGCAGCTCCGTGCCTCAGGCAGGGTAAAACAAGCTCTGCTGTTTCTCTGTGGAAGACAGGTCCCAACAATGAATGAACTCTGGGATTGCAGTTGCAAAATAGAAAAGAATTCTTCAATGAAACCAAACCTCCTCTAGATCCGTGTAACTCTGGAGATGGTCCCAGAGCAGCCTGAGTACAGCAAAGTGCTGCCCTTCTGTGCATGTTTCTTAATTTACTTTAGTCTGTGCTGCAAATGTGGTCTGTGGTTCCTGTCAGAGAGGGGGCAAGAGCCTGGTTAGAGCAAAGAATGTTCCTATTTGTTGGCTTAAGCAGGGAGGGAAAAAAATATTTTATTCATAGCACTTGGTTTATCTTGTAAACTGGCTCACAGCAATGGCTGCACACTGAATGTAGTGAGGCAAAATGACAGCATCCTAAACACTGGGAACATGGAAATTCCTGGGACAAGGCATGGAAAATCCAGGCTCCAAACCTGCACACAAGGGAATACGTTACAGGCTTTATCTTGGACATCTGTCAGATCTTAGGCTGTGGTACTTGTGTTGGAAAGAACTAAATTTGTGGCATGAAGAAAAACCTGGCTCATGCCTCTTTCTTTGCTGGTTTAGTTAGCAGTCTAAAGAAGGCAGATTTTATCATTTTCAGGGTCACTGCTTCAGGAATCCATTATCTGTGTGTTTACATCACACTGAAAGAGGAAAGCAGACCACATTGTTGAAAGCACAGAAAGTGAGTTTTCCCTTCAGTGGAATGCACTGAGTTGACTTTAAAAAAAAGGTTAAAAAAAATTGCAGTGCTCTCCCTAAAGTACTGCAATTTCCTCCAGCAGAAGAGATAAAGTGCAGTAAATTCTGTGCAATTTTGCAGCAGACCATCCTGTGGCTGTTTACCCACATCACAGGCTTGAAAATGAGTGCTGCCAGTGATCTTGTTCCAGGTGGAGCTTAGGTGCAGGCAGTGTTGTAAATTATGCACCAGATACTCCATGAAATGCTAAATAACCGTACAAAATATCGTGTGTGATGGAAAGGGAGGGGCTTAACTCTGCTGACACAGAAGAGGTCTTTCCTCGGATTAGTGGCTCTTTGCTTGAAGAATGTCTACAAAGCCATTGTTTTGGGATTGTAAGATTTTCAGGGGATTCTTGCTGGAAGGCTCTGGTGTGAACAGGGAGTTTTCTGTGGTGCTGGACAAGGCTCAAACCCAGTGAAGATGAGCTGAATATATGTACTTTTTTAAAATTACTGATTTATCACCACTTTTACCTCCTTCACAATGGAGGTGTACAAACAAGTAAGAGCAGATGCATTTCAAATAATCAAATGCTCCTTGATAATTGTTTCACCCCTCTTACTTCTGGTAGGAGGGCTCTCTGGAGCAGCACCAGCATTGGCACCACACAGATTACTCTAACTTCTGCTCACATCCTTCACACACTGAATTTACCTCTCTTTTCTTCGCAGTTCTTACTGTTCCTGTGCGAATGCCCAGCTTTGCACTAGATTAGAGTAAGGTACTGTTTATATCTAGTGAATGTTGAGTTTTCCTCAAAAAAAGCACTTGGGAGTATATTGTTTTGTCTAAAATAACACAGAGCAAGTGCTCAGGCCCTGTACAAAGAGAAGTCTGAATCAGCAGTGAGTAGAAGACCACTCTCTCTGATCTCCTCTTTCCTAACACAGACAGTACATGAGGTTTGACACTGCCAGCTTCACATGAGGAGAGGAGCCAACCTAATTCTGCCCCAAAATGCTATGGACAAAGCAAATTCACATCATACATGATTCTATAGGCACTCCTGTGTTCTACCTCTTTTAAATGCCTTGAAGTGATGATTGTAAGGAAACTCTCGTTC
This sequence comes from Polioptila caerulea, assembly GCA_013397295.1. Taxonomy (NCBI): domain Eukaryota; kingdom Metazoa; phylum Chordata; class Aves; order Passeriformes; family Certhiidae; genus Polioptila; species Polioptila caerulea. The sequence continues at coordinate 408,033 of VYXF01012136.1, read as the reverse complement.
AACTTAATGATGGTTGTGGGGTGATTTTCCACCCCACAGCTGCTGGGGTGTGAAGCCAGTGCAGGTTGTGGGACTGCACTGATGGGACCGGTCTGGCTCCTTCTGTACTTGGAAGGGTCACCTGGCAGGGAATCCCAGCTCCCTTTTCCCTTGATGGGCCAAAAAGAAGCAGGATATGACAGAAGCCGTTGCTAGGAGTGAATCAAGACTGTCTTTGTATCAAAAGAAGCCCTGAAGGCCAGTGTACGATAATCCAAGAGCTTAGCATACCCAGTCCTTGTGCTCGTGAGAATGCTGGCACAGATGTGGGGAGAAAAATGCTTTAGCAAGTTGTGTTTCCTCTGTTAAGTTTCAGTGAGTTCCTAGTATGCTTAGTTCACCCGGTCCTGGAATGATAAGTGGGCGATACTATCTGTGGTTGCTATCATCTTAAACCTAGGTGTGGAGTTTTGGTTCTCATGGCCACTTGTGCACTAGAAAGGGATCAGGTTGCACGGCTGCAGTTGCTCGCTGCAAGTAAAGACAGAACCCCAAAACTTGTTTGTGGGAAACACATTGCCACGGAGCTTGTGCAGGTTCTGTCAGTGGAGAAAGTTTGCCCTGCTACGTTGGGGAATTAAATGCAAATTAAACCAGATATGTTGTTGTTGTTATAAAACGAAGGCTCTCACCCGTGCTATGTTAATGTGGCGGGATCCTGTGGATTGGCTGCACACGGATGTAGGAGCTGGCAGGAAGAGGTTAATGCAAGTCAGGAATTTGGAAGAAGATCCCTGCAGCTGTATCACCTTCCAGCGGGAAGGGTGCACAGGGAAGCAGCTATCATCACTGCTCCAGGGGCTCCTTCCCACCCGTTTAACAGGACAGTGGTATTTATTAACATCTCTGGCATTCGGGAGCTTGGCGACTCTATCAGCTCCTGTCCTGTCATTGGAAAGTTGGGTCTCAGCTCCCGGGGCTGTGCCCGAGGTGTGAGATTTCCAGTGGTAATTACAAATGTGAAATCTTGGGGGATGGGGGTGAGCTAGATCGGTATTCCTGATAAGTCCCAGAGGAAAGCCAGCTTTCAAAGGAGCTCTACGTGTCTCCTGCTGTGTGGGCCATTTCAGGTTTGGGCATTTTTGCAATGCTGCCTTTCAGGCTGGACACTGGGCTTTTTAGCGGGAGCCTGGTTTGTTTTGGTACTCAGGCTGTACAGGAGGAAGTGCCTTTATTTTAAGCTGTGTTAGAAATAGTATGTTTGGAAAACTGGAATAAGCTGTAGAAAAGGTGAGCTGCCTTTCCCATCAGAGGTATTTAAGATAAGTTCTAAACTCTGTTTCATGGGGATACAAGGCTGTGTGTGGCTGCACAGTACTTCCTGCACCAGGAAACGCGATGCAACTGTATTAATGGTGTTTGGGGCAAAGTCCCTCCCTCTGATAAAAGAGCCTTTCCACGGGGGAGCTCTTTGGCTCCTTTGATCTGCAGTGACCCAAGGAGGTTTGGCGTAAAAAGAGACACACACCAATTTTTAAGTGGTCACTGGTAATCAGCTTGATCACGTGTAGGTTGGTTCCCACCCGTGCTGCAGGACAGCAGGAAGATTTTCTTGGTTTTCTGTTCTCAAGCAGGGCCTTCCCAGAGCTTTTGCTGCAAGAAAATCTTCCCCCAAATCCCGGTCTCTGTTCAAGGTTAAACAGGGAGCTCGTGCTGCCGACAGAGGAGGAGTGGCAGTGCTGTCCTGCACCAGGGCAGAGACGCCCTCTGTGACACCAGGATCCTCGGAGTTCCTCCTGGGTGCCCTTTGAGCAGCCAGTTTCAGCAGTCGCCTTCCTGATTGGGAGATTTACCTTGGGAAGGCTTTGTGTCTCCTGCATAGCTCCAGGCGCTGATTACTGACCTGGGACACCCTACTTTGTCTACCAAATGGCTCACTGGCATTTCTTGTCATGGTAATTTCTGTTAAAGCTGAAATGCAAGCAGGCTGAATTTCATTCTGGATGAAATGTGTCTGGGTTACGCTGATTTTTGGCTTACACCCACATCCCATGTTCTCAGATCCACCAAAGGTGGAAATTCCTGTTCGTGTGGCAAATTTTGCTTGATTTTCTGGTGTCTGCAAAGCTCCAAAGCCTGAATGTGTCACAGCATACTTCAGTCTTCTGGTTGGGGTGAACACCTGAGCACAAGCTGCGTGGTTGGAATCCCTGTCAGATTTGCAAGGAGTTTAAAGGGATCCCAAACTGACTTAAATGTACATTTCTCTGATAGCTGGGCCCTTATTCCTTCCAGTGCAAAGATCCCTGCAAACATATCCAAATCCTGACTCAGTTTTTGGGCAAAAATTTACCTTTTCTGGTCGTGGGTTTTGGTACTTGTGGAGATAAAGAAGGCAAGTTAAAGGAGCTAAGGATAAGGTATTTCTGCTCATGTGGTCAGTGTTGACACAGGTCAAAAGTAAACATTTAAATTGGATTTGGCTTCTCACTGAAATAACTGAACATTTACAACTCCGAGCTGTTGGCTCAGGGTTTTTGTAGTCTGTTCTCTTCAGTTTTCATTTAGAGTAGTTTGTAACATTTAGGTTTTTAACTGTGTGTGTAAGGAACTTAATTTAAAAACAAACAGAAATCTCTAGGTGCTTTAGCCTAATTTTGTTTTAAAAAGGGCAATCCTAGAGCACTTTTTTTTGCTCCAAAATGAAGTAAACAAAGCTTGTCAGCAGATATTTCCACATATCTTTGGGACAGTGGAGTGTTTTGCATACCCTGCAGGAGATACATAGCCAGAGTAAAATGATTTGTGTGGTACTCAACTGGTGTCAATCTCCACAGCTCATGGATCTGGGAATGCAGCACAGGAATCAGCCCTTGGGTGTTTCTGCATTCCATGTCTCCAAGAAGCTCCATGTCACAGACCATCCCAGTGTTTCATGGGCATGTTGTAATCACCTGGGAGTACAGGCTCCTATTGCAAATATTTTTCCTATCCAACAGCCCTATTCAAATGGAGTGTGGGTTTTGCCATTAAGTTGTGTGGAAAGTGGGGCAATAAAACAAGCCTATGGACGGAGATGAAAGTGGTGATAAAACAACAGAACAATGGTTGTCTTCCTTTCCTGAGCTCTTTCCCAATTTGGGTTTGATTTCCCCTTTTTCCTTAGTTTCTTTCATCTCCCTGTTTTCTGTTGGATGCATGCTTTGACTATTAAAGTGGATGAGCTGCTACCTAAGCTTAATAGAAATGGTGAAGAAAATTGAATTACATGATTCACAAAATCCTCATTCTCTCTTCCTTCTACTAAACTCTTCTGTGAGATCCCAGCACAGGGCATGGGGTTTGGTAACTGCACCCCTTCTGCTCAGAGTCTGAATTTCATGAGTATTTTATTACTAACAGCTCTGATGGTCTTTTTATTCCTGTTTAAGTTGAATTCAGAAGTATTAAGTATCAGCTATTAAGTATCAGGGTATGACAATGACATCTTTTCCTCATGTGAAAATGAATTATCTTCCTTTAGTAGATGGGTTTGGGAAAACACACCAAATATTGAAAATTAGTCTCTGTTGACTTTCAAAGTTGTGGTGAAGGAGGTAGAATATCATAAACAAGGTAGTTGAGAATCTGCCTTGCTCTTCCCCCAAGAAATCAAATCTGAAATTCCATTTGGATGTTTATATCTGGGCCTGGCAGGTGATGGCCTTTATTCTAGTGTGATTGTCCAAGTGAAGTGACACTTCATCAAAGATTAAAGTTGTTTAATAAGTATTAGTAAACAACTCCCACTCAAAATGAGTAAAGTAAAGTAAAGTAAAGACCCTTTCAAAGTACAGGGTCATTTGTGGAGGGAGTAAGAAGCTCGTGGATTACTCTGCATTCCAGCAGCTCTGAAATTCAGTGCCTGGTGTGCAGAAGCAGAGGGGAACCTGATGAGCACAGGGGTGCTGCAGGGAGCAAACCTGCTCAGCTGCACCTCGAACGTGTCATGTCCCTGTCAGGACCCAGAGTCACTGTGCCCTCCTGTCTGCACAAGGGACCTCGTGCAATTAAGGAGAGCACGTGAGCCCAAAATTGCTCACTGCCCCTGAAAATGCATCGAGCTGAGTCCTCACATTTCTGTCAGAGGAGAAAGGCCCAGAGGGATGGGAAAGGCCCAGAGGGATGGGGAGCACTCATGCTTGTGACTTGTGATGCAGAGCCCGAGGTCACAGTGGCCGGGAGAGCCCACGCTCACACAAAAGCCCTTGTGCACTTGCTGCTGGAGCGAGGGTATCCCGGGCTGAGAGCCTCCTTTGTTGGGAGAGCACTACTGTAGCCAAACTAATATTAACCAGGCTTGTAGCCCTGCTCAATGCCCCACTGTTCCCGAGAAAGGAGCTTACAGAGAAAGGCCCTTCAGTGTGCAGGGAACAGCACAGCCTGGCAGACACGCAGGCAGCCACTGGGACATGGTCTGGGGGCCACGCTCCTGCCTTTTCAAAGGGCTTGTGAAAGAGCTGGCATTACCAAGTGGCCTTTTCATAGGATAACTGGAAGTGCTGATAATTTTGTATTCAGTCAAGTTTGGTTTGTTCATAAAAATATAAGCTGGAGCTTGAAAGGACGAGCCCAGTTACACATACATGACAAAGTGACTCTGGACAGGGTCAGTTTGCTCTTTGGGGGGAATCAGTAGCATGCACAATCCTGCACTGATTTTAGCTAAACTTTATATGGGGAGGAGGTCACAAATATGATTCTTGTGCATTATTTATATTAGCAAAAAAGAGCAGTATCATCCCAAATGGCATTGTACAGAAGGCATATTTGGTGTCTTGACAGACTTCAAACATCTCTGCCTACAATATTCCCAAAATGGCCAGGCGTGTTCTTCCTAAGATTGGTTTGATTTTGAGATTAGTGGCTTTAAGTTCTCTTGCCTGTTTTAGTTCTGTTGGGACTGTTTTCAGGTTGAGGAGCTGGAGAACTGCTCGCCAAAGGGTCAGTGGAAAAAGTGCAGTGGCAAGGTACAAACATGATCTGTGTGACCACAGTACTCTAATCACAAGCAAAGGGTGACCTTATGCCTTCAAAGATTAAACAAAACAACATGTGGTTACAAAGAGATTTAAGAGTTTATCTGAAAAGAATAAACACTGGCTACCCAGATTTTTCTTGGAATGAAACCCCTGTGGTCTAATAAAGATACCTAAATTTCACTCAATGGCTTGGCAAACTGCAGAAAATCAGCCAATATGCAGCACCCACTTCTCAGACAGTCTAAATCAATGCAGCCCCGTTGGAATGCACTGCGCTAACAGTGCTGTGGGGTTTTGTCTCTCAAATCCACTCCTATTCTTACATTTTTCCCAAATATCAGCTTCCCCTTAGTTTCAGGTTCTCTGTGCTAATACCATACATTGGGTTTTGCCTTCTTTCAAAAAGCCTCCAAAGTCCAGTTCTTAATGCTCATTTTGTCCAGGAAGTGCCTCTAGTTTTTGACAATATGGTCTGATTATGATTTGGTTCCAGGAAAAAAGAGAAGTGAAAACCTGACCATCCCATCTGTAGTTAACCAGTTATGGTTTGCTTTGGGTAATAATTAATTCTACATCTACTTTAGTATCTTTCCACAGTTATTTAGAGGGAAGCTAGACCTTGATAGTGCAACGGCTGCTTTTTTCAGGGTGTGTTCCTGTCAGCTCACATTGCCTGGCAATATAATGGGAGAGACTGCTGTGAAATCACGGATGTGACTGTACTGTGATTGTGGGCTGGCATGAGTAAGAACCATTACGGAATGGCACTTAAGGCAGGCTCTGAATAAATAGGGGAGGTGTCTGGAAACATCAAATATTGGTGATGTTCTGAACTTCTGACCTTTCTGTTATCCTCGTCACGGGAAGTTCAATAATTTGGGTTCTCTTTACCTTTGAATGTTGCGTGTCTCCTGTTCTCCCTCCCCGTGACTTTGTTCACCCTGTGGGCCATGAGGTGAGTTTCATCCTCGCTGCCTCCCCTGGGATCGGGACCAGAGTGTGTCACTTCTAGCTCAAGGAAGTCTCTTCAGAAAACTGGCAGTGGCTGCAGACTGTTTCCCAACTGTTCCCTGGGTGATGCCCTGGCCACTGTCACTTGTGCAGGTGCACTGATAATCTGCCAGCCTTTAAAAGCAGATTAAGTGCTGGTTGCATCTGGACCTGGTTGCTCTTAGTTGTGGCCTCAGTCCTTATGAGAGGAACTCACAGGGCGAGACGTGGAAGTTACGGAACATTTTTTCCATAAATCCCCTGCTGCTGATACATTACTAAATGCTTCTCTCTCTGTCTCTCCTCCAAAATAAATACGTCTGATAGGGTATAGAGTAAAATTCCCATGATACAAACCTTATTTACTGGAGCCTTTGCTCTTAACAGTTGACTTGCACTGGTGTTTGGCAGCACACTGATGCTAATCATGCTCTGGGCCACTTGAAAGATACTCCCGTGTCTTCAGTGCCTGGCGCCAGCCGTGTTCCAGCTAATTCCTCACTGCACATACTTTTCTCCTAAATAAAAGCAGTCACAAGTTGTCCTGGAGAGCAGACAACACTTTAGGACACCTAATATGTGAAACCTTTAACCATGCAGCACGTCCTGGCAGTGCCATCCCTCGCAGGGATGGATTGGAGCTCTGCCCTGGTGCCAGCAGAGCTGCTCCCCAGGCTGGGTATGGCAGGGCTGGGACAAGCATGGAATAAAACAGCAGCTCCAAAGGGACTTCCCCCTGTTTTTCCCAAATGACTGAAATGGCTGGGCAGGGTGGTGTGATCTCTGCAGTGCCTGTTTCAGGGTGCTGGGTTTGTGGGTGTCCTTTCCCTCTCCTCCAGCCTCATGAACGTGGCCCATCCCATCCAGTTCCTGGCAGGTTTCAGGTGTACCTGTGTGAGCCACCTAATACCAGAACACCTTTTGTTTTCTGTGCTGCACAACTCAGCTCTCCCTTGTGGTTTAGCTCCTGTTGCCAAGTTTAGAAACATTTCTCTGGCATCAGCTGCAGGTCACCACGGCCTTCACATTCAGGGGTGTATTCATGAGGCTTTGCCTTTTACATAAACGTCTGGTGTATCTGAGTTAGGCTGAAATGTGTGTAAGTTTGGAGACCTGAAAATCAGTGAGTTGTGACTGAGGCTTCAGGAACTTACAAATGAGTGTGAGATGCCACAGGGTATTCTCATGCCCGTGCACCCCTGTATTTGTGTGATTTAGGAGTGTGTAAGATGGGTGCAAGCACAAATAGTCTGCAAACGTGCAACAGTTCTGTGCTTCACCAGTACCTGAACTATGTTCTGATGACATTGCTGTTACACTAACAGACAACTGGGAGCATTCATTAGATGCTGAACTTTCAGCAGCTTTTCCTTTATTAATTGCCATTACCTCGTAGTCTGTTTAGGGCTTTATTCTGGTTTTTGGGGCTTTTAAAGAAAACACCACATCACTGATTCACATTTTGAGGGGGAAAAGCCCAGAATATGCAGATGATGTGCAACATGGCTAAGGAGGCATCAGTGAAATGACTGTGATCAGGAGTCTTTGAGTGCTTTTATAATTTTCCCATTGTGCTAAAAATGAAAGAAAGTGAAGGTAAATACTTGGGAGCTCTCCTGGATCCCTTCCACAAGAGCCACACCTTTGTCCCTATGTAGGGCCTTCCAATTGTTGCAGTCAAGGCCTTGCACAATCAGTACAACTCAGAAGTCCACTTTTAAGACTAGAAAAACAAGAAACAAGTGATGTTTCTGGATGGAGATGCCCATTTAAGGTATTCAAAGTATAATTTTGCCCTAATTTCTTCAAATTTGCATCACCTTTTAGATCTCAGGGAGAGTTTCGAGGGTTTCAAACAAAGGATTTTTTTCTGGTACTGCTTTGAAAGTTATTACCTCTGCAGGAAATACCATGCTGGAGAGGGATCTCTTTTCCCCACTCTTGCATAATTCCAAAGGCTAAAATGATTTTGCTTAAACATGCCACATTGTCCCACAAAAGCAGATCAGTAAATGACTGTTGGATTGGAATCAAACAGGCAAGTAAAAAAATTTTGAGGTGAGGAACTAGATTAGAATGCATGTGCAACTTGTTTGTGCCTCAGAAGTCCCAATAAAGAAGGTGTGGCATGAAAAGAAAGATTTCTGATTATTGTTAGTTTTTGAATTGCCACATGGATTTTTTTAAAGAACTCTTTTACTATACAAGGAGTGTACAGTTGGAGTGTGTGTTCAAGTTGAGGTCATGGTTCTGTTTTCTGTAGCTTTTCTTAAGCAAGGAAACAGGTGAAGGTGTCAGTTCTGCTGATCTCAAAAGACACCAACTCCAGGACTTTCCTGGGAGCTCTGCATGATGGGTTTGCAGATTAGAGCCAGAGAAGATTAGGGATTTTTCCTCTAATGCTTCTTATTAGCAGTTTGTCTCCAATCTCATTAAAATTGATGCATTTTTAAAACTCTCATTTTAGAAATAATGGCGTTTCATAAATATCAAGGTTGCTTCAGTTACAGAAATGATTTTTACTGTAACCTACAGTATTTTTGTTGCTGTTATTCATTCAGTTTCCACCTTTGGGATTTAGTTTGCTGAGCTATGGTCTGGCTTACCTGTGGTGCTGCTGCTTTTATTCAGCATCCTGTCTGCACAGTGTAGTGCATCTGACTCTACAATATGGCACACAATTAAGAATAGTAAATTATTGTGTGGCCATGGAAACTGCAGGAACTAAACACATTGTTCAGCAAGGCTATGAATTCAGCTCTTATAAATCCCTGATCAACGCAGTGGTTATTTAAATACATGTTCTTCCATTTAAAATATTTCTGTGATAATGAAAATTATAATTTAGCAGCAATTAATTATAATGATAACATCTCTTAGCACAGAGATTTAATATTTTGAAAGAATTAAATGCAGTCATTGTAGATTTCTTTATTTTCTATTCATGCTTCTCTGTCATTAAGGTGAAATTAGTTTTAAACATGAAACCAACAAAGGTTTGGCTTTCTTTCATCTATTCTTCATTCTGATTGCAGTGAGTTTTTACAGAAGCATGGTCAAAACATACTACAGCTTGGAATTTGCTCTCCATATAATGTCTCAACTTGTGCCTCAGATGAAAGAAGAGATCCCACAGCCCTCTGAAATCCCTCAGTGGGTTTCCATGGGAATATTGGCAATAGAGTCTTCTTGTTTAAGCTTGCTGGAATTCACAGAATCACAGAATACTGCAGGTTGGAAGAGAAGTTTATTTGGTCCAGCACACCTGCTTAAGGCAGGGGCAGCTCCCATGGTAGATCAGGTTGCTTAGGGATTTGTCCTCCGGGGTTCTGAATCTCCCTAAGGATGGAGTTCCTACAGCCTGTGTGGGAGGTGGTGTCCCAACACCCTCACAGTGACAGCTTTCTTCTGGCTATCCCATCGGGATTGCCCTTGCTCAGTCCCCCCCAGCCTTGCATCCTGGCAGGTCTCTCCCTCCAGGCTGGCATGTGCCAGTGGAAGCAGTCCCCCACAGTGCTAGGGTTTGCTCTGGAAAAGATGGCATTCACCATGACTTTGCTGTCCTCACAGGGAGTGCTGAGCCCTGGTGCTCATCTCTCTGTGCCTCCTCTCTGGTTAATGTCAGTGACAATTCTGTATTTCCAAATCCCTGGTGAGCAAGGGTCCCAGGCTGGGCACACAGGGCCAGTAGGGATTGCATTGTGGGAATAGCAGTGCCAGTAGTCTTGTGTGAGAGCAGCTGTGTTTCCTGCAGTGCTGGAAGAGGGAGGAATGCTGAAAGGAAAAGAGAACAACAGGAATAATAACCCCCCCAGCTCCTTCTTCCTACTCTTGCTTTCCTTCCCATAGACAAGTGGGAATCCACTGTAAAAGCTCTCATTCTGCTGGATTTGCTGGACAGGGAAAGAAAAAAGATGTATCTGATGTAGGGAAGTACCTGGCATGTTCCCTGCTCATGCCAAGCCTTGCTCTCATCCTCATTCAGCACTGCCAATCAAAGAGTGGTTTGGACACGTATAGAAAAATGTTCTTGTCCCCCTCAAAAATCCCCTGGCACTTCCCTGCATTATGCATTTAATGTGTTTTAAAGGAAACTGCCAAGACCCCCCAAGACTGTGCAGTGACCTCAGGTTTTCATTGTTCTTCTGTGGGAGTTTCACAGTCCTGGGACAGGCAGATGCTTTTTCTGTGCTCCTTTTGATGATTTGTTTCTTACACAAAAGGGAAAAGTAGCAACAAGCACTGACATCAAATTGGCCATGAGGGGTTTGTGTCCTTTTGTGTAAAATACCAGCAACACTGAGACATTTTCCATGCTATTTTTTAAAGGAGGCCCATTTGAACACTGCACATCATGAGGCCAAAAAGTTACTCCTTTATTCATCTGGACTTCTGCTGTTTTGCTGTAGATATAGTTTTGTAACATCTTTCTTCAGAAAGGAGGAGGAGAGGCCCAGAGGAGGCCACCAAGATGGTTAAAGAGATGGAGCACCTCTCCTTTGGGAAAGACTGAGAGAATTGACATTGTTCAGCCTGAGGAAAAGAAGCTTCAGGGTGACCTGACTGCGGCCTGACCGTGCCTGAAGAAGGTACAAGAAAGATGGAGGGAGACTATTTACAGGAGTCTGGAGTGACAGGATAAGGAGGAATGGCTCCACACTGACAGAGAGAAGGGTTGGATGGGATACTGGGAGAAAGTTCTTCCCTATGAGGATGGTGAGGCCCTGGCACAGGTTCCCCATAGCAACTGTGGCAGCTCCTGGAAATGTTTAAGGCTTGGTTAGATGGAGCTCTGAGCAACCTGGCCTTGTGGAAGGCGTCCTGGCCCATGGCAGAGGGGTGGAACTGGATTATATTTAAGGTCGTGTCCAACCTGAATCAGTCTCTGATTCTGTGATACAGTTTGGGGTTCAGGCCTTGGTCCTTGTGATTATTTTGTTCAGTGGTCGTGTGCAACCTGGGGTAGGTGGTGGTGGTTGAAGCTGAAGGTGGGTGTAGGTATTTCCAAGAGCAGCCCCCTGAAGTGTTAAACCATTTGAATGGCTCTCTAAAAGGTGGTGTTTCTGTAGCTGCCCTGCATTGCATACAGAAGAACAAGCAGTCAGTGGGGTTCCTGGAGAACCAAAAGAGCAACTGACTGCTGTTGCTGTAATGGGCCCTGTGATGGGTGTTCTCCACAGACAGAGCTGGGCGTGTTGTGGGAGATGGTTACACAGGTTTGTATTGCAGTCCCTCAAAGTCAAACCAGCAGTTCACACAGCCATCACCAATGCAGGAAGAGCTGGGCACCTTCTCCTCCAAATCTGCTTAAATATGTCATCTTCTGAATTGAAACAAAATTCAAAAGCTGAGTTCTTCCACCAGTTTAATCTAGATGATTTCTACGTTTATTTGCTGTGGGAGGCTTTACAGTAACTTTTTGCAGATGAACATAGTCATTCCTGTACACGAATCCACATCTGGCTTGTGGAAGGTTTATTTTTGTGTTGCTGACACCAAAATGCCATAAACTCCGTGTAAAAATAAAGACAATGAAGGGATCTGCTCTCCCACACCCCGTAATACCTGGCTGGCTCCTGGGCATTGTTCTGTGCATCATGTCACTGTGTGAGAGAGGTTTAGTGCCATCAAAGAGAGAAAGCAGCAGAATTGTTTGTTCCACGTGCTGCATTATGTAGCTTTCCCTTTTTTCTCTTTTCCAGAGCATTTTCAGCAGTGAAAGCGGTCACATGCTGTAACCTTTATTAGGGAAGGGTAGATATTTAATAGGATTTAGCAGCTGGCTGGTGCTTCCTAGTAAAAGCAAAAGGATTCCTGAACACACCCCTGATTTCTCCACAATTGTCTCCACGTAGCAGAGTCGGGAAAGCAGCAAAGATCTTGCTCCTAATGAAATCACCAGCTAAACATAGCACGAACAAAATCCCCTCGTTGCTTTGTCATCTTTAACATTTGCATTCAAGTTCTTGTTTAAGTCATGCTGGAGCACGTAAAAGCTTTGGTGTAATCTCACCAGTTTGGATTGGAAGTCACTCCACGGATTACTTTGTGACTTTTTAAAATAACCATTAACAAATGCATCCTATTTGCATGAGAATGATCAGCTGCTCCACTCCCATTCCTCCATGGTAAACTGGCAGCAAGATTAAAGTGAAGGAGATGCCTTTTTCTAAGCACTGGAACCCCGTGTATCATGTTCTCTGTAGGTCATGTGTAAATTTGACTTCCTGCAGATTTTTTTCCTCATCCCTGCATATGTACTATGGACTTGTGTTTTCAACATTAAGCTCTTTTTCTTCCATTTTTATCAATCCCAATTTTCAGTCCTAACCTGTCATCTGTAGCTGGAGAAAAGCAGCTCAGTTTATTGCTATAGGACACCTGAATATTAAGAGAAACTTGAATGTTAAGAGAAAATTTTCTTTTCTCTGCTGATAGCTAATAGTGATCTTTCCTCCTTCCTTCATTTTCTTCCCTGTAGATCTATTCCAATACATTTCCATTTAGACTCCCTGTGCCTGGCTGTGCACAGGGCTTACACATTGTTCTCTGGGCTTCCTTATGCCCAAGGACTAGTACAGCATGTGTGAGACCATGTGGAAAGGCCATCATTTCAGGAGTGTTTACCCAAGCCTGATGTTTCTCTCCTCAGCTGATCCTCAGTGGATACACTGAGGTGCATTTTACCCTCTGGGCTATATTTAGTGGTGCATCAGTTCAGTGCTTTGCATAGCTACACACCCCACAAGCCGCAGTCCCCCAGGGGGTCTCAACCCAGGGTGGGGTCCTGCTGGGCTGTGAGGAGCACACAAACCCAGCCTCAGCCTCTTCCCCAGCCTGAGGCACAGCCCAGGGCTGCTGGCAGTCCCCAGCCTTTTCTGAGCGCACAGCCCTCGATTTGGGCTGGGAATCCAAGGGGCAGGAGCTGTTACAGCGCTGTTAGCAGCACTGTTTGTCAAGGAGCTGCTGGAGTGGGGACCAGAGGAGCTGTGTCAGACCTGCTGAGGGCTCTGTGTGCCTCAGGGCCAGGTTGTTCCATTCAAGCCTGCCTAGAATACCAGAGGCTGGACCCATGTTAGAGTTATTTCATGTTCTCTATCGCTCTTCGATTACTCCAACAAACAGTGAAGGTTATCACAGCACATCTGTTCGTGTTATTTATTGATAAAATCTTATTTGATTACCAAATTCTGGTCCCAGTAGCTGATCTGCCCTTCCCTCACACATATTTCTCTACCGAAAAACCTCTAAGCACAGCTGGAATTGGTGAAGCTGTGAAAATTAGTGGCTATTTCACTTTGCATCCTCACATCTGTGAAAAAGCATAGGGTGATATCCTGCACCCTAAACACCAACAGCAACAGGAACGCTGTCCTGTGAAAGGAAGCTCTGTTTGCTCTGTGCTCTGTTAAATGTGGATATGATCTGGGAAATTCTGGGAAGCTATGGATAGTGGATATCAGCAGAAGTGGTGTGCTTAGAGCAGCACTCAGCTGATCTCTGAGTCAGTGGATGTAGCAGTGCTTCATGTAGGGCACGCACTGGCTGCTACAGTGAAAAAAGTAATCATTTTAAGCTGGAGAAATTACTTCCAGCATGGAAGTATAAGATGGAAACCTGCAGGAGATGAAGGTTTTTGAATTAGGGATTAAAAGTCATCTGTAATTTGTCTTGCTTGAGGTACTGCAGGGATCCATGGATAGTGCCAGTGCCAAGAGCAGCTGCCCTTGGGCTGAGCTTGGCAGGGAGGCTGTTGGTGCCACTGATGGCTGGGCTGTCCTGAGGGGCTGAGAGCCCAGCAGCAGTCCCAGGCTGCTCCTTTCAGCTCTCCTTTTTGTGCTCCAGTTTCACTGTTTGGACTCCCTTTGCTGTGTGGAGGCTTTTGGCCCTGTCCAGGGCTGGTGAGAGATGTCACACACCCAAAGTCATTTTACCTGTGCAGGGCTGGCAGCAGCGTGGCCCAAAGAGATTTGCCAGTCCATTTGAAAGGGATTCAAGGTCAGTTTGTTGGAAATGTGGTTTGACCGGTATGGAAGCGATCAGGCTGTCTGGAAGCTGTTTTTAGCAGGCAGGTGGCCACACAGGTAACCTTTGCCACAGCTGCGGTCAGAGCTGCTGCACGCCAAGGCCCTGGGGCCCGTAACACCCCCTGGCATGTGGGAGTACACAGGGTCACGGGGCCCACGTTGGTCTCAGCCAGCTCCTGTAGCCCTGCCTTTCCCAGGGCAGTTATTAAAACAAATTCACCATTATTCTGGTACAGCCCTATTGAGTTCACCCAGTGGAGCTGAGCGTGTGACAAGCAGAGTGGTGTATGTGGCCCCCCTCCCACTGTCCCACACTGGAGACTCAATAACTGAGCTCTGGCCTTTCAGAAAGTGGACTGCATTTTTGTCAGATTTTTTCTCATCAAATTAGTGGAGGGAGAATGGTCTCCCCTCAAGCAAGGAAGGGGTTAGATGCCTGTTTATGATCCTGTCCAGCTCAGTTTATGCTTCCAGTGTACCAGCTCTGGTTTATTTACTCAACTCCTAAACAAAGTCAGTCCTTGATGCATCACAATGACAGCGCTGGAGTTTGCAAGCCTGTCTGGTGGTGGCATTGTCATGGGGCCTTCCGCATAAAGGAAATTTCCTTCCCAGTGTTGCCTCAAGATAAGTTGGATTCTCTATTATCGATACTGCTCTGAGAGCGGCTTCCGTTTTCCTGCTGTGCATGTTTTGCACGTTGCTCATTTCTCTTTACCCTTGTGAAACAAATGTTTTCACAAGCTGTAGGACACTTAGAGCCCCACCCATATCCTCTCGTTTTAATTAATCTTCAAAATCCATAACTGTGTTTTTGAAAATATGAAGGACATTTGTGAAAACCATCACATGAGGTTTGTACATAGCATTTAGGGCCTATGGCTGATGTTAAATCCCTGGAGTCGCCACTCATGGATGCACCTGGCCCTTACTGTGGAGGTTTTTGCACATTAAGAGAGTCACAGTTGGGTTGTTTGCTTAAATAAATTGTCAGAGCTCTAAGCACCACATTTCTGTTTGTATCTTTCTTTATCTGAAACACACAACCAAAATTCCTTTGTTTTAATTCTGTGTGTGTTTTGATCTGAAACCCCAGAGCAGAAAAATAGTTAATCAGTTAGAGAGGATTGATAAAAGCATTGCAAAAACCTGCTGTCATTGTGAAACACCATGTAGAAATAATCAGGAGAAGTTTTAACATGAACAACCCCAGTCACACCACTTTCCAAATAGCCTTGGTTTGCTTTCCCACGCTGTGGGAGTGCAAGAGGAGTGAAGTGATGCGGGGTAAGAAGGGCTGTGCCTTCTCCCTCCAGGGGCTTCTCTGGCTGACAGTGTCAGTGGGAGATTCGGGCTGTGCTCCGCCTGTGCCAAGAGCAGGATAAAGCCTGGCCTTCCTGGGTGACCGCCCCATTAGGAGCCTGAAAGAGCTGCTGTGTCTCTCCAGTGGCATTTTTCTGACATAAGTTGCTGGTTGTCCCCAAAAGTTGGCAGTGACATGTGGGGCCTGGCCCTTGTATGGTGCCACAGGGTTTTCCCATGGGGCTGCACCCAGACAATCAGGGATCTCCCTGCTTTGGGGCCTGCTTGCTGTAAAGCAGAGGAGAGATGGAGAGAAAGTGAAAAGCCATGAATAAGCTCCAGCACTGAAGTTGCTGGAGCTCGTGTGAAAAGCTGCCTGTAGGCTCAGCACGAGAAGTTGGCACTGGAACCAGCACAGCTGTGGTCCCAGCAGAGACTTTCACGCTATTTTTGAGCGGTGGGGCCAGCAGGGAGGAGGCCGGCTCCACAGAGGATGGGTGGGGATCAGGTGAGAGGAGCTCAGGCAAGAGCGAGCCGGGGCGGGGGCGGAGATGGGGAGCCAGAGCAACCAACCGGACCCTGCAGCTTCTCGCTGTAAACAGGAAATCGAGGCCGCCGAGAGCACGGCCGAGGAAACGGCAAAGCAGAAGGGGAGAGGCAGCGACAGGCTTTGAACTCTAGAGTAATGAAAACACTCCTAACGGCACCACCATCAGCTCCCCCAGCATGGAGGGCCTCCAGTCAGGCTGGACTCCCATCCTCTCCCTCCCTGATAGTTCACTGTGCTTAAGGGTGTGGAGGCAACACTCAAGAAATCAGATTTTCTGAGTTTTTTCCCCCGAGTCCCCACTGCTTGAAAAATGCACTTCATCCTCCTTTGGAGCCACTGAAAGTGCTGAAGTGGGAAAGCTTTTTGGGAAAGTGGCCTCAGAGCCACATGGACAGTGTCCCCAGGAGAGACCTGTCTTCCCTGTCCTGGAAGGGCTGCTCACTCTGGTGCTTTCCTTGACTTGCTTTCAACACCAGAAGATCCCAAGCTGGTGTCAGTTAATACTGTGGGTTCCAAAGGTTTCACAACATGACTTGATGTGTCACTGCATTTCCCACATCATGTCTTTCATCTGTTCAAAATTAGGCTCTGACTCTTCATCTCCTTCTACTAAACCCACATGGACTTTTTTCCCCCACTCTTTACTTTCACCGTGACCCCAAATTGTGAGGATTATTGATAACCATAACTTTTGACCAAATATTTTTTTTAAATTGTTGCCTTTAAGATGGTATTCGATAGCTCTTTTTGTTTTATATAATACTTTGTAAATGTATTTTTAAAGTCCTGTGCATTGGCATTTCTCTTTGGAATTAATGTAAGCACAGGGATCACTGAATGTTGTGCTTCTATGTAGAGACTATAGTGATTAAATAAACTTTCTGAGCTGTTTTGGGGCTTGTACAAGCTGATGAAAGGAGATATAATTTCTGTTGGAATTTTCTTTAAAAATCACCAAGTATTGCAAGGTTTCTCTACTGTGACTCATTTCAAAAAAATACTTCAAGTAAGAGCATGGATTATTAGAAAAACAGATATGCAGATACAACATTCCCAGGCATTTGCTATAAATAGTTCATAAAAAATTTTTTTAAAGCTAGTAGACACTAGCTGGAGTTCCTGGTGATTTCCTGTTCTCTTCCTCTATCAAGGGATCCTCTGCTCCATGCAGAGTGAGGGCAAACACAAAAATGCAAACTGTCAGTTCACCTCAAGCATGTTGTTTTGTCACTAACCCCAGCTTTGACATTTTTCCAAGCCACATTTGTAATTTCACACCTTACAGGTAGGTAAAAGCTGTCAAAATTGGGGCAGTTTCAGGGCAGTAGATTTGGTCATGTCCAACCACATGGGTAGGTAGGACAAGTTCAGAAATAAGTGGGAGGAACTGAAATCATAGGGTGAGGTTTGTGCAGTTGTGCAAACCACCACTCAGTGCAGGTCTGCTCTCCCTCCCACTCACCACAGTTCTGTTATCTGATTTCTTCTCTTACTGTCTTTTCTTCTTTTACTTGGTCCCCAGCTTTCTGTCCTCTTCACTGTCAGCATCCTTGTCATCTCACATCACCACGATCAGATTTTTGCTGCTGTCCCCAAGGTCCTGGAGGCAGTGACTGGTTATGAACATGCTGGGACCGTGCCCCCACCTTGCTGCACTGCCAGGAAGGGATCACATCCTTCCTTTGGGAGGACAACATCCACCAAATCCCTGGGCAGTCAGATCTTGAATGTTCTCTGTGTTTCAAGCAACACTCTTGGAGCTTTCAGAGCTGGGAATGCTGTAGCTTAGGATTAATCTGTCTTCATGTCCTGTTCCTGCACATGCCGACAACTTTATAGAGGCTAGTGGGAGGCTTGGAATCTTGTCTGCCTGGGAAAGCAAAGCACTTTCATTCATCTGTCCAACTGTGGCTTTCAGAGTCCGAGTCAGAGCACCTGTGTTTTGACAGATTTGGTCTGTAGTATTTCCCAGCTCAGTGAAATGACTTTTGGCTGACAAGGAAGGGCTTCATCCAAAGCCCTTGGCAAAAGAATGTAACCACAGAGATGTATAATGTTTTCTGTCTGAGAGCTCTGGGCTTGGCAGATAGCTGGGTAGGAGTTTGTGAATTAATGTGGACTGTAGTGAGCCTGTGCAGTAAGAGAGCTCTACAGCCAATGTTTTCCTCTATAAACAGTTGTGAAAGACTCTGGGAAGGGAAGGTGGAAAGAATCTATTTTTCTACGGCTTCATACAAATGCTTGTCTACCTCAGGCATGCAGTTATGGAAAAATTCATGTTGACATTGTGTAAATACAGTTATAAATGTTGAATCTGCAAATAAATATTGTCATGAGAAGGGAAAAAAGTCAGTGGGAAGATTTGGTATCTGCTCTCTATCATACTTATCTTAATCCAAAATGACTTATGATATTTTGGGGGATCTGTTGTGGATTTGTGTGTGTGTGTTCTAGAGCAGGTGAACTCAGCAGGTGAAGAATGGTGGGTTTTCAATGAAAAGTCCTAATTTCATCAATGATTCTCTCAGAAAAACAAGCCATACTTTTGATTTAATCTTCAATGTTTGAGCCTCCCATTTGCACATGGAAACACGAGCTGTGATTTATTTTGAGTAACGTTATGTTGTTTTCCCCACAGATGAACGTGAGGCAGTTCAGAAGAAGACCTTCACAAAGTGGGTGAATTCCCACTTGGCTCGTGTGTCCTGCCGAATTACAGACCTGTACACTGACCTTCGAGATGGGAGGATGCTCATCAAACTCCTGGAAGTGCTTTCAGGAGAGAGACTTGTAAGTGCTTATCAATATCCATTGTGGGGGGAGTTGGGTTGGGTTTGGGTGGGGTTTTGTGGATACTTTGCTGGACTGCAGTAGAGGAAATCTGAGTGCTGAGAGTTCAGCACTGAAAATGTCTTTTTATATATTAAAGGAAAAAAAAAACCCAGTTATATTGCTTCAACTGGAATCAGACACCATTAACATGCCTTCCCACTGGCTTCAGTGGGAATAAAAGGAAGTCTTCTTCTAAGGTTCCTTGCTGGTCACATGCTGAGTGCTTCCAGCAGCATGTTCCCTGCTCCCAAATCTGACAGGCACAGAGTACAAAATGTTCCTGAGCCCCTTAGATGGACCGGTGCTGGGTGGTGAGTGGTGAGTTAGATATGCTGGGGGACATTCCTGGGCCCTGTGGGCAGTGACCCAGTTCTCTGCTAACAAACCCTGCACTGAGGCAGGTGTGCAGGCCTGGCACATCCCTGCTGCCTTCCCAGAGCGTGCCAGGGTTGTGCAGGACATCAGTTGGAGAGGGCCACGCCACCCTGGGAGCAGTTAGAGGTGTGGTGTTCATTACACCCCACTGCTGAGGAATGTCCCTGAGTGTACTTGATTTTACTTGGATAGATAAGGCTTGGGCTTTCTTTGGTTAGGGGAATATCTAAAATCAATGTAAATAAATGGGTCAAATTCTTTCTTTGGATGTGCTGAGGCACACCCTTGGTACCAGCACTCACCAGGAGTGGTGAGTAAGAAGGTCCTTGTAGTGGAAAATGCTGCTGCACAAGAGAAAAATTGGGTGCCAGGAAACAGCTGGGTATCAGCTTCTCCTTTGGTTCCTTAAATGATGGTGATGTACTTAACTGCCTAATTTAGAGCAATCTTTTCAAAGAAATACGAGTCTTTAGCTAAGACCCAAGGCTGCAGGGGGCTGGGTAATCACTTGTCATCAAGCTCTCCTGTTAGTGGAGCTCCAGTGGCTTAAGACTCTGGTTAATGAGTGGAACATATGGCCCAGTGTGGTGTGTGTGTGTGTGGGGAGACAGGAGAGGAGCTGTCTGAGTGCATCTGGGAAGGTGAGGGGGCTGTGACATGCACAGAAGTTCCTGTGTGGATGGGGTAACAAATCCTGGTGTTCATCAGCTGCAGTTTGCTCAGAGCCCCTCTGTCTCTGCCAGACCTCAGCGATGTGTTGGGTTTGATGTGCTCACTGCAGGTAGCAGGTGCTCCTCACACAGGGATAGTTGAGACCAACATGCCCCATTATTTGAGGGCTGAGACACCAACTGTGTCACCTCTGTGCCTGTCTGCCTGCCAAGATTTGACTTACAGCAGCAAGTAGGAAGCTCAGAGCAGTCCCATCACTGTGGCTGCGCCATTCATTTCCATATTTCACTCCAGGTTTTGGAAAATGCAAACAGGGCCGAGGCAGCTGGGAGGTGGGGAGAGGACAGGAGCCTCCTGGAGCTGCACTTGCATCATTGTTTGTGTCTGGCATTGGCAGCTGCCTGTACCACCACACATTCTTTCTGTAGCTTCCTTATCTGAGGCTGGAGGACAGCAGGCTCTGTTTGAGCAGTGCATTCCACTACACCTTCTTCTGCAAACAAGAGTAAACGCAATGCACTAAACCTTGAGACAATTACTCACACCAAAAGTATTCCAGGAGGATCTTGCACACACCAAAAATATTCCAGGAGGATTGCCACGCAGCGTCCACTTGCTGATGTTCTTCAGGTTTTGGAATTTATTTTAGTCAATATTAGGTAGGTTCTGACATCTCCATGACATATCAAGACAAGAAACATCAAATGATAAGAAAGCAGAAGCTAGCATAGATGAATATCCCATAAACTTGGTGTATTTTCTGGTGCAGTGGAACAAACAGAAGTTGTTTCCTCTCTTTTGAAACTGGGATTCAGATTCTGGAGCTGGAACCTGTGGAGCAGAGTCCAGGACTTTGTATGCCATTCAGGGAAGAAGGGCTGCTCTTTGCCCTCTCACTTTGATTGCACAAACCCTGAATTTTCCAAAACCTGTTGTGATTTTTGGTGATGAAAACCCACAGTCCTTGGAGGTGTGTTGAAGAAACTCAGAATGAGAGCATCCAATGACAGCAGCACCTACATCTTCCTGACCTTGCTCAGTTTCATTCCTAATCCTAGTGTTTAGTCCAGACCTTACAGCATAATGTCCTCTGCACAGCAGTGTTTGGAGGAAACTGATAGCATGCAATGCTCTCACTCAGCACAGTGGGAAAGAATCCAGCCAGCATGAAAGGACAGTTGTAATTTGGTTTGCACACACTGTTAACCAGCTTCTCCCAAACAGAAAAATAAAGCTGGGAATTGTTTTCAGCCTAAGATTAAGCATTTAGCTCCATTTCTTCTATAACTAAATTAAGGATTAGTAAATTCTGTACAATTCCTGGATGCTCAAAGGTCAAACCACTCAAAGCACATTCTTTGTCATGAATTCTGTCACATTTGCACTTGGAAAAGAGGAGGGGTTTTGATGTACAACCAGTTTTCCGGTAATGTGCGTGTGGAGACTGTGGGTTTGGTACTTTCTTTCCCTCCCCTCAGTGTCTGGATCTGTGTTAGCCCAATAAATGTGCAAAAGATGTCTCACGATGCCTCATCCTGAGGCTATGCAGGGGAGTGTGGCAAGCACAGCCACACCTTGCACAAACCAGACTCAGACGCCTCTTCCTTTACATGAAACATCTCTGGTGAATGGTTTTGGCTCCGTAACCATGGCACTGGAGCTTCTGAGAGCACAAAAAGAGCTTTTTGGAGCCTTTTCTGCTCAGTACTTTGAGGCAATAGAGGCGGTGCAGGTACTGCTTTGGGCAGGGAGAAGGGCTGTGTTAAAGCAGGGGGGGCCAGGTTAGGGTCTGCCACTGCTGCTGAGAAATGGCCTGAGCCACAGTCATTCCTGAGCCTTGGGAACATCCTTGTGCAGGTGAGCAGGCTGGGGAAGCTGCTGCAGGGCTCCAGGTGTGGCCATGGGCTGAGACGAGCTGTGGGTCGGAGCTGGGGGTGCAGCCAGGCCTCCGCCCCTCCTGCCCCAGAACTGCCTCCTACCTGTGTTTTGTTTTGCAAGGTTCAGTCAGGTCTTAGGTCTAGCTTTCTACACTCCTGCTGATTGATGGTGCCAGCTAAAGGCAGGATCCCAGATTGTCCCTGCTGGGTGAGGAATCTCTGGCAGGCTTCAGCCAGCCATGCAGCTCCTCCTGCTCCTGTTCAGCTGTGGCTCTTTGCAGTGGCAGCGTTTGGGATGGATGGGGTGTGCACAGGCTGTACATGCAATCTGGGCCTCTTTGGAGGGCCTTTTGTACCCCAAAGCAGTAGGGGGCTCCTGGAAATGGTCTCCCTTGCTGGGAGCTGTGGGTTGACCCTGCATCATTCCCCAGCCTCAGTAGAACAGACCCAACTGTTAACCAGCTGAAGCTGGTAGCCTCAGGGTTTGTGTGTCCCAAAGGGCATCTTCCTGCATGGCTTCCCTCTCCACCATCCCCTGTGGCACAGGCTGTGTTTCCAGGGACTGTACCATGGCGCTGGCCGAAACTCTTCCCCTTGAAAGCAGGCTGGGGCAGGGATATTGCCTGAGCTATTTCCATGGCCAGTTAATTACATTCACTGCAGAAAACAAGGAAATTATGTCAATTAGTTGTTTGGCTGGCTATCTTTGGTGACATCCCAGTGAACACTGAACAGGCTATTCAGCTGTAATCCTTATCTGCACAACAAAGTTCCTTTAATTTTATTCAGTTTTACAGCAGAATTCTGCATGCTAATAACACAATCATTGCATTTTTGCAGTTGCACTGGGGCTTCATATAATTGTGTTATGTTGGTGTTGCTGATTTTTTAATTAGTATTTTTCTTTATGAAGAAAAATTTGTAATCAATCTCTGTTATTTCCTTATTCTTTATCTGATTTACTGACTAAAGAAGAGCAGTGCCACTTCCTTCTGGAGATTTACTGACTAGCTCACAGTTCAAATCTGAGCTTGTGAGGGAATATCCTAGAGAGGAAACATGAGGGAAGTGAGCAGGAAAAATCCTTTGAAAGGCAAATGAAATTGGGTTCCTGTGTCCAGCTCAGGTCCAGGATATTGAGTTTTCTACTGTAGGTTTGGCGCCCACTTCCATTATCCTGGTGAAGATGGGCTGGAAGATGCAAGGAGTGGTTTTGTCCCTGGAATTTGAGGAAGAAATGCAGTGTTGCTGCCTGGGAGTGGTGATGCACTGGCCAGGACTGAAGAGTTTACAAGCTCTGATGTTTCCCCCTCCCATCTACAGTAATAAATGTTTTTATTCTTCCTTTTACCTCCTAGCCTAAACCAACTAAAGGAAGGATGCGCATCCATTGCCTGGAGAATGTGGATAAAGCCCTCCAGTTCCTGAAAGAGCAACGAGTGCACCTAGAAAACATGGGATCTCATGATATTGTGGATGGGAATCACAGGCTGACACTTGGCCTTATTTGGACTATTATCCTGAGATTCCAGGTACAGTTGTGTGCACACACACACACACAGATGAGCTTTCCACGCCTGTTTGTCACATATTTCACTGTGCATTTCAGGAGCAGCAGGCTCCCAGCTGATGGGAGGGAACCTGTCAGGATAAATCAGTCCCCATGGTGCTTCTGAGCTGCGGTGGGAGTTTCCTGTGGGGAAATTCATATGGCTTTATTTCTAAATCACTAATAAATGTGAAGCTCCAGTCTCTACACTAGATCCAGGAGGAAATACTGCCCTGAGCTGTTCTCCGTCTCCATGCTGGTTATCCATAACCTGGCTGGCTTGGCACTGACATGGATTAAGGGTGCCCACAAGAATTATTTTAGTGTCCCAGCTAAGGCTTGAGTTTTCTTGTTTTCCAACAAGTTACATAGTTGTCTTTGCCCTCAGTTAAAAAAGGCTGGGAAGTCCTTTTGCAGAAAGAATAATACATCCATATAATAAATATATGACTCATAATAAATAGCACAGTAATAAACATTTAATAGCATTAATTTTGGTGTTCCCCAGAATTCCTTTCTGAAAAGGCAATGTGTTTTCTCAGAGAAATACTGAAATCTTCTATGTTACTTTTAGATCCAAGATATCAGCGTTGAAACTGAGGACAACAAGGAGAAGAAATCTGCTAAAGATGCTTTGCTTTTGTGGTGCCAGATGAAAACAGCTGGGTGAGTGTGGATTAAATTATTATCTCTAGAGTCCTTACAGCATTTTGAGTTTCGGTTGAAATAATTTTAAATGGGCAAATGTCTCTCTTCTTAAGTGGATTCAGAGAGAGGGAATTCAAGACAAGTGAGTTGATGTTTACAAGTCAGAAAAGTCTGAATTTGTGATGTTAATGCTGGGTAATAAGCACACCAATCTGATAATCCATGAACATATACTTATATATATATATATGCTGACTCTCTTTCACCCTGTTCTGAAGAAATAATGATTTAGTGTCTCCCTGCTCTGGCTTTTGGTGCCAGAGTGTGCAGAGCTGCACTGGGGGCACTGTATTGATTGCATTCTTCTTGTTTTTGTTCTGCAGATACCCCAACGTCAATATCCACAACTTTAC
Source organism: Polioptila caerulea (assembly GCA_013397295.1). Taxonomy (NCBI): domain Eukaryota; kingdom Metazoa; phylum Chordata; class Aves; order Passeriformes; family Certhiidae; genus Polioptila; species Polioptila caerulea. The sequence continues at coordinate 383,798 of VYXF01012136.1, read as the reverse complement.
AACAAGCTGGAGGGATGGGATGGCCTTCAATGCACTGATCCATAAGCACAGGTACGTGTGGCTCAGTGTGTGCCCTGGTTTTGTAGCTACCTTGCAGCTTGATTTTAAAAATCCATGAAGAGCAGGAAGTTGAGGAGTTGCTGAGTTTTACAGCAGCTTGCCTTGTTTTGAGCTTTACAGCTCTTGTGGTCATTGTGAGCTTGGCTGGGCAGCAGCTTCTCATACCACAAGTCAAAACAGGTTGTGATTGGTTTCAAGGGCATAAATTACACCTGTGATTATTTGGGTTTGGTTTGGTTCTTGTACCTCAGTAAGTTACCCATGCCCACGTCTTGAATTTGGGGATGGGAGTGGGGAAGCACACCCAGAGCAGCCTGGAGGAAAAGGAAATCCCTGCCCAAGGATGGCCAGATGTGGTGCCAGGCTGCCATGGCTGGGGATGCTGCTTATGGCCAACTCAGATGGAGTTATCTGGATGGATTGCATGCTTCCATGGGTATGAGGAAAGACTCAGGACCATAACTTCATTCTTCTCTTCTCCAGGGTCACCTTCCCTGCTGTTAAGCTCTCCCCTGTTCTCTCCCATGGCCAGGTCCTGCTGTGCCGTGTGCTGGGCATTGCTTCATTCCTTTAACACTGCTGGGAAATGCACAGGGCACATGAAACCTTGGCCGGGTTTTCTAAGGGTTGGAGATTTTAGTTCATTTGAGGGTGGCTGCACTGTGCTTTGGGAAATCTAAAGAATTTTCCATCCTGTCTAGGCCTGATCTGATTGATTTTGACAAGCTGAAGAAATCAAATGCACACTACAATCTGCAGAATGCTTTTAACCTTGCAGAGCAGCACCTTGGTCTTACCAAGCTCCTGGACCCCGAGGGTAAGAATTCCAGCAGTTTCAGCACTTAAGGGCTCTTTCCTCCCACCCCTCCATGTCAGAGCACATCTCTGTGACAGCTCTTTGTGTCCAAGAGCAGCTGCATGCTGCTGATTCACCTGGTGATACAGGCAGAGAGGGAGGGAGAGAATGTGGGATGTCTCCAGCAGCAAACTGAGCTGCAGTAGCACAAGAGTCCTTAATCCTGTGTTTATTTACTGCCATCTGATAAGTTTGTTGGCCTGGCCATATGTCCATAAAGTCATTCCAGTCAGAGGCTTCCTTCTGAGAAGGAAGAGAAGCAGAGGAGCAGAGGAGCTTCAGCCTGTGATTCTATGTGTGTGCTCCCAGTGCTGGGGCAAGAGCCTTTTGTGTTACAGGGCAGGAGTGATGTGTTTGGGCAAGTTTCTTCTTGCTTGTTTTCCAGTGCCTCAGAATTGCTGTAGGAGAGGAAATATTTTGTTTTCCCCCCTGTATCTCTCAGATTCACCTGGACAGACATAGGTTTGAATTCCTCTCTCCAAATGCTGACACAGCACTGAAGCTGTCAATTAACAGTAGTTCTGTCAACTCTCACAGACACCAGAGGAGTCATTTGGCTGTGCACAAGCTGTGGCAAAGTCTGGAACTTGACTGTAAAGCCCAAAGGCCCCAAGCTGTAGCTGCAGTCCACATTAGTGCCAGAACCAGTGCAAAGATGCTCAATTTGCTTTTTATTAGGACACAAACATTAGAGACTGAACTGCCACTGAACCCATCTCTGCCTCCCAAATGCATCCTTGGTGCACTCTGAGCTCTGTTGGTGTAACCCCTGCAGCCTCAGCACGCTGAGATAACTCTTGTTTGGTTTGCAGATATCAGTGTTGATCACCCTGATGAAAAGTCAATCATCACCTATGTGGTGACATATTACCACTACTTCTCCAAGATGAAAGCTTTGGCTGTCGAAGGAAAACGTATTGGAAAGGTCTGCCAGTTTAAATTATAAATTGTTACAAAGCAGTGAAATATTTCTGGTTTTGTTTTTCCTCTTGGGTGTTAATTTTTTAAGAGTCCACTCTCTGGTAATTTTTTTTTTTTTTTTGCTTTTGAACATATTTTGGATGTTAAATATTCCCATGTGACTGAGGAGTAGTTAATTTCCAGCTGCCTCACATTAGAAAACACTTGGCTGGTGTTTTATTTTTGCTTGTTAATTTTGCATCATTGCTACTTTTCCTTTCTCATTAACTGCACCTCACCCTCTGGGCCCTCCATCTCCTCTGGAAAAGTCCCTCATTTAAAACATGTGCAGTCATTCTCTGTCCTTTGGAGACATTGCCCCCATCCTTACAGCTGGCAGACTGAACATGAATCAGTGTGTGAGCCTCAGCTCTGCCCCCCTATTGCTGTGGGATCTTGGGAATTTAGTGCTGAAAAATGCCAAGCTGTCATTCCTTAGGGATCCTGGCAGTGAGTACTCTGATTCACAACTCAAGTCTCCCAGCAGATTCTTTTATGTGGCTTGTTGGATTTAAATGACTGAAGAGCACTGCCCTTGTGACTCATGTGTGTTGTGCTGCTGTTGCAGGTGCTTGACAATGCCATTGAAACAGAGAAAATGATAGAAAAATACGAGTCCCTGGCTTCTGACCTGCTGGAGTGGATTGAGCAAACCATTATCATCCTCAACAATCGCAAATTTGCCAACTCCCTGGTTGGGGTGCAGCAGCAGCTGCAGGCATTCAACACTTACCGCACAGTGGAGAAACCACCCAAGTGAGTTTAATCTCAGCTTAACACGACAGTCAGTGGTCTTGTTGGCTTAGTCACTCATTGATTTTTTAAAAAACAAACACATCCAAGTGATTTTAATTGTGGCTTAAGAATTTATTTTCCTGAGCAAGCCCAGCTCTCACATTCCTGATTGGTACTTGTCAATGTTACTTGGGGCCCGTTTGCTTTCTGATGTTCAGTGTGCAGATTATAAAAACAGCCATGAGAAAAGCATGTCTCCCACAGGATCTGGGAGTCCTGGAAGCTGTCCCTGCCCTGGGATGTCTGTCTTATCATATGAGTGGTAACAGCATACCATGGTAGTACAGTAATATCACCACTCGTGCTTTTAATAGCAGTGGATAATACCAAAATGCTGCTATTAAAAGATCCCTACTGCTTATCCAACATGAAGAGGAAGCGTGTCTGGCTTTGTCAAACAGCTTTGCTTACTCAAACTGATACAGGCAAAACTGGGCAACTTATTTCTGGAAAGCCTCTTTTAGCTTCATGATATCAAATCTGTTTATTATTTTTGTCTAATGCGAGTTCTAATGGATAATAGTCACAACCCGGAACATTACACAGGATCCAGACTTGTTCTAAAGTTGCAGACTATTCCCTAATGCCCATGGAGTTTGTTTATTTCCCAGGCGTACAATACAGGAAAAACAGTGGGAAGAGTTTATTGACTGCAGAGGGCTTTAAATAAAACTTTCATTTCTTGTGCTGATGGAGTAAACCAGGACAGTGCACGTACTAGAATTAAAAAAAAACCTTTTCCTGTCCCCTGAGGGGTTTAAATCCAAACACTCAGGCAGCTGACTTCTGTGAAGTTGCTTTTGCTGTCTGCCCCAACTGGCTCCAGGGGAAGTGTGGGCTATTTCCATTGCTCCCAGCTTCCACACAAGATGGAGGTGTTTATATGAATGCACCGTTCACCATGTCAACATTTTAAACAAGTCCTTTATTATAGTTTATTGTAGTTGACTGTATTCAATGTTTTATAGAAGAGCTTCCCTGTGAGGGTGGTGAGGCCCTGGCACAGGTTACCCAGAGAAGCTGTGGCTTCCCCATCCCTGGAAGTGTTCCAGACCAGATGGGACAGGCTGAGAGCAACCTGGGAGAGTGGAAGGTGTCTCTGCCCTGGCAGAGGGTGTAACTGGATGGGCTTTAAGGTCCTTTCCAACCCAAACCATTCTGTCAATCCATGATTCTATGATTATACCTTAGCAGTAATGAAAGCTTGATTGTAACTCAATTCCCTTGCAAAATTTTGTTTAGATTTACAGAAAAAGGAAACCTGGAAGTGCTGCTTTTTACCATCCAAAGCAAAATGAGAGCCAACAATCAGAAAGTGTACATGCCGAGGGAGGGCAAACTCATCTCTGACATTAACAAGGTAAACTGAGCAGCTCCTCCCCTGTGGCTCGGGATATTGCTGTTTTCTCTCAGAAAATTGGGCAGAAAAACATTTGTGATCTCCAGCCTTGATGTGGGGCTGTAAGAGGTGGGTGAGGTGAGGTGACCTTTCCCTATAGCTCGGATTTACCAGCCTGAGCCAGGCCCTGGGTGTCCTCAGCACCTGTAGGAGCTTTTGCTCCTGGGGCTGCCAGCTCTGCCTTGCCCCTTGTGGCCCTGGCTGTAGGAGAGAAGTGCCAGAAGGCAGCAGCACCAGGTGCTGTGCCCTCCCCTTCACCTCCCAGTGCCCTGCCTGGGCATGGTGGATCCCTCTGGGGTCCTGCAGCCTGTTCTCTGCTGCTGCAGCCAGCAGGGCAGGGCTGGGCACAGCTGAGCTGACAGGCTCTCTCAAGGATAACAAACAGCTTCAGCCTGGCAGCTTCCTCCTTTGTGTTTGATCGTGCTTGGCATTCCCAGACCAGCTGTTGTGGGTGTCTGTGGCCTCATCCCAGGGAGCAGCAAACTGCTCAGCTCTCCTGGTTGTAGGAGGAATGCCCAAAATAGTCGTGTTTCAGGCAGTGGCAGTTTCACATCTGTTCGGATTCAGATTTAGTTTGTGTTTGATGGAGGGTATTTTTGTTGTCTGTAAGAAGATCTAAAAGATGATTAGCTGACTTCCAACATGCTTCTAAGACTTCTGATTTTTGTAACATTATCGTCACGCATATGAATACCTTCTGGCTTGGGGGAAAAAAGGACTTGTAAGCACCGGGAGTAACCAGATTCTGCAGTTGTTTTCCAAAGTGTAATAAAGAACAGCAATTGTATGTTGATTTTGGAGGTGAGAGGCCATGAATCTCTAATTCCCATTTCCCAAAGGAGGAAGATAGAATCTGCTTGTTTGAGAGCAGCACTCAGGAGATTTTATTCTTTTAAACAAACAGTTTCTTGCACGTTCAAGCCAGGTAGTTTCCTTAGGCTTTGTTGAGAAGAGGGGTAAGAAAGGATGAGAGAAAATGCATCTGAGATAAACAGCTTGCTCAGAAAATGACTGACTAAATTGAGAACAGATTTTAAGTCATGTGTTTATATTAGCAAACAAGGTGTAGGGCCAGCCAGTGCAAACTGGATTTATGGGCTTATAAATAATTGAACCAGTTTGGTGAAAGTTGCCTGTAATGACTTCAGCACTGATTTCATGCAAAGGAGATGGGATTTATCATAATCTTGTAAGAATGTGTTGTTTAGAAGCCATGTGTTTTTCCTCCATGTCTTCAGGCCTGGGAAAGACTGGAAAAAGCTGAACATGAAAGAGAACTGGCACTGCGAAATGAGCTCATCAGACAAGAGAAACTGGAACAACTTGCACGGAGATTTGATCGCAAGGCAGCTATGAGAGAAACTTGGCTGAGTGAAAATCAACGTCTTGTTTCTCAGGTGCTGCTCTCAGAAATTGTCTGGGTGACTAAAATGGTTCCCATGAGTAATTACGGGATGCAGTTCTTGCAAGGAGAACATTTTCTTCCCTGTGCCTCATATTTTACTACTTCTATGTATGTGTGTATGTATTTACTGTATTTAGTTACTCTATATGTGTATGTATTGTACATCCTCTTTTTTATACGTTTGGGATCGCCTTCCTTGAACCTATGACCCTGTAGTCAGGAGATTTGATGAGGAAATAACTACCCACAGTCAAGATTTTCTTTATCTGAATATTTTGGTGAGCTCAGTGAAATTAGTCCAGGAGTTAATTTTATTGTTTAATATTAGAGATTATAATATTAGATTAGCCCCTGCCTAATCCTGATGGCCACGTGATTCTTCCCTCAAAGGCAATGAATAACATCTCTGATTTTATCAGTGGTTCTTTATTATCAGAGGCATCTCTTATTTTATTAAAGAAGATTCTTGGGAGCATTCTGAGGTCCCGGATTTGCTAACAAGTGTGTTTTGCCAAGTCAGAACTGACAGCAGAGGTTGAGCAGTGAGACTTTTGTCCTCAGCAGCCATTCCTGAAGGAGTGCCTCTGTCTTTGCAGGACAATTTTGGCTTTGACCTCCCAGCAGTGGAGGCTGCCACGAAGAAGCACGAGGCCATCGAGACGGACATCGCGGCGTACGAGGAGCGGGTCCAGGCCGTGGTGGCGGTGGCGAAGGAGCTCGAGACTGAAAACTACCACGACATCAAACGCATCACTGCGAGGAAGGACAATGTTATCCGCCTGTGGGAGTATCTCCTGGAGCTGCTCCGGGCACGCAGACAGCGGCTGGAGATGAACCTTGGGCTGCAGAAGATTTTCCAGGAAATGCTGTACATTATGGACTGGATGGACGAGATGAAGGTGGGTGCAAGTCCTTTGAGAACGCAGACCAAATATTTGTCAGAGATGTACATGTCCTTTTCTGTTGAATTCTAGAATTCATTTTGCCCCTCTGGTTTAGTAGACAGACCCAGAAGATCTACATTCAAGAGTAGTGAACAAATTCCTTATTATTTGCTAACAACAAAGATTAAAAACAAGTGAGGAAAAAGGACAGGTTCACTCCTATAAAAAGCTACTTTCCAGCTTCATGTCTGTCTCACAGAGCCCAAAAGTTTTGGTCACAGTGCTCGGATAAAGGTGACAGATTTGGTTAAAGGGAATTAAATAAACTCTCTCCATCATGATTTACATGGGGAGCAAGTCACCTCTTCACCTCTCTGCTTTAAAAAGCTTGAATTTCTTCCTGTCTGTTCTCCTGGGATCTGGGAAGGGAAAAGACCACGTCTTGTCCATCAGTCAGCAGAACTTGGAAGCTGTTGGAGGACTGAGAGCTGTGTGTTGCTCAGCGGGAGCTCACAGTGCCTGGGCTGAGTGCTGCTCCTTGGCCCTGCTGAGCTAACTCAGCCTCTCAGCATCCTAGTCTGAAAATTCATTAAAGAGCTGTCAAGTTCTTCATGGTTGCCAGTGATTTCAAAAATACTGGCTCAAATTTGTATCAGCCACGTCTCTGCATTTGGAATTTCTGTCCTTTTGGGCCTGGAGTTCCTCTGACCTAATGTACCAACAGATAACAGTGCCTGGAGTCCCAAAGAAGCAAACAGCTTGTGGCCTTCAGCCCGTTTTACTTGTCTTTCTCTTGTCTTTCTCTCTCTTTCTCTTGAATTTTGTTCAGGTGCTTTTGCTGTCCCAAGACTACGGCAAACATTTGTTGGGAGTTGAAGACCTGCTGCAGAAACACGCTCTGGTGGAAGCTGACATTGCTATTCAGGCTGAGAGAGTGAGAGGGGTCAATGCCTCTGCACAGAAGTTTGCCACCGATGGAGAAGGTAACCAGCACCCAACATGCTCCTTTTGTCTTAGTTACCTATGAGGTTATCTGTGAGACTCATTAGTTCTGCAAGACAGGTTATCTAAATTCCCCACCAGAATGAGGGAATCCTGCTCCATTTGTTCCTTCTGTAGTCAGCATGTCAATGATTCATTTGTCCAGGAGCCTGCTCAGGAATTGAGTGTGGCATTGTGCCTTGCTTTGGATGTCACACTCCTCACCAGCAGCCGTGGCTTTGTAGAGGTCACCACGGTTCCCCATGCTGTGCTCCTAATGCAACCATTTACACAGATCGTTGGACCCAGTCTGAGGGTGTCCTGATTTATCCAAAAAGGAAACAATTTCCTAGAGCCCTGTGTTGTTAACTAGAGTGAGTGACATCCATTTTGGGCAGCTGTGTATAAATCTGAATTCAGTGAATTTTGTCTCACTGGAAACAGTCATGATTATCTTTCCTTTTGGGTTTTTTTCCAAATAGTATTTTCTGATCAGTGTTGTTGTGTATTGGAGCTTGAACACTTCCCACTCACTTTCCTTAGAGTAACTGTGGTTTCTTTCATGTAAACCTTGTAGCTGGAACACGTAGAAACTCAGAGCTCTGCGTGCACCCCAGCTGTGTGGATGGGAGTGTGCAAGCCCAGGTGGTAACACACGTTCTCTGTCCGAGCAGGTTACAAGCCCTGTGACCCGCAGGTGATCAGGGACCGCGTGGCTCACATGGAGTTCTGCTACCAGGAGCTCTGCCAGCTCGCGGCCGAGCGCCGCGCACGCCTCGAGGAGTCCCGGCGCCTCTGGAAATTCTTCTGGGAAATGGCTGAAGAGGAAGGCTGGATCAGGGAGAAGGAGCAGATCCTGTCATCTGATGACTACGGGAAGGACCTAACCAGTGTCGTCCGACTCTTGAGTAAACACAAGGCGTTTGAGGACGAGATGAGTGGCCGCAGCGGCCACTTTCAGCAGGCGATAAAAGAAGGTGAAGACATGATCGCGGAAGAGCATTTTGGGTCTGAGAAGATCAGAGAAAGAATTAAGGATATTCGGGAGCAGTGGGCTAACCTGGAGCAGTTATCTGCCATTAGGAAGAAGCGGCTGGAAGAAGCTTCTCTCCTTCACCAGTTCCAGGCTGATGCTGATGATATTGATGCGTGGATGTTGGACATCCTCAAGATTGTCTCCAGCAATGATGTTGGCCATGACGAGTATTCCACTCAGTCCTTGGTCAAGAAACACAAAGATGTGGCTGAAGAGATTGCGAGCTACCGGCCGACCATCGACTCTCTTCACGAGCAGGCCAAGGCCCTGCCACAGGAGCACGCGGAGTCTCCGGATGTGCAAGGCAGGTTGTCCGGAATCGAGGAGAGATACAAAGAGGTTGCTGAGCTGACCCGGCTGCGTAAGCAGGCCCTGCAGGACACCCTCGCTCTCTATAAGATGTTCAGCGAGGCAGATGCTTGTGAGCTTTGGATCGACGAAAAGGAGAAGTGGCTGAATAATATGCAGATTCCAGAGAAGCTGGAGGACCTGGAAGTGATCCAGCACAGGTGAGAATGCCTTTACCAGGAAGTTTGGGTAATACTGGGTAGAAGTATTTTACCCCAGCCACCTTTCTCAGCTTGCCTGTGGCTCAGATTCTCTAAATGCCTGGGGGATTTTGTGTTTGTTTGTTTTCCCCCACTCTAGGTTTGAAAGCTTGGAGCCAGAAATGAACAACCAGGCATCCCGTGTGGCCGTGGTGAACCAGATTGCCAGGCAGCTGATGCACAGTGGCCACCCCGGTGAGAAGATCAAAGCACAGCAAGATAAACTCAACACAAGGTAAGTGAAAGCCTTGTGCTCAGGAACATCACACCAGCTGGAACAAGTATGGTGGGGTCATTTGGTTTCCTAAAGTAGGCTTTTTTAAGATATTCTGATGCTGTTACCTGAAGTATCTTCAAGGTAGGGCTTTAAAACTTCAAAAGGAAAGAGCTGTGCCTTTCAAATGCTTGATTATCAGATGGAGTTTTCTCTTGACTTAATCAGGCCCTGAGTGTGTCAGTACCTTGATTTGAGAACTGGAAATTGACTGTAATAATTGCTATGATAAAAAAGAAATCAATATAGTTTTGTGTAAACTCCCTCATATTTTAGCTTCAGAATAAACCAAGGGAGTGTGAAAAGTTGATGTAACTGCCAATTTTTCACTTGAGGAAAAATTATACTCAGTGTACTGGTACTTCTCACATTCTAATACACACCATATCTGGGTTAATGATTGCTTTGCTAGAAATACTGATGGTGTGGGAAGGACTGAGAAAACCCTGAGTAGCTGGGTTTACCAAGCTGGTGAGAGCAGCTGCTCACTCAGCAATGCTGCCACATCCTTTTCCCACAAATCTCAATTTCTCTGCTCTCCTCTCCTCACACATTTCAGGTGGAGCCAGTTCAGAGAACTGGTAGATAGGAAGAAGGATGCTCTGCTCTCTGCTCTGAGTATCCAGAACTACCATCTTGAATGTAATGAAACCAAATCCTGGATCAGGGAAAAGACCAAAGTAATTGAATCCACACAAGACTTGGGTAATGACCTGGCTGGAGTGATGGCCTTGCAGAGGAAGCTGACGGGCATGGAACGGGACCTGGTAGCCATCGAAGCCAAGCTCAGTGACCTGCAAAAGGAGGCAGAGAAGCTGGAATCAGAGCATCCTGACCAGGCACAAGCCATCCTTTCACGGCTTGCAGAGATCAATGATGTGTGGGAAGAAATGAAGACCACCCTGAAGAACCGGGAAGAGTCCCTGGGAGAGGCCAGCAAACTGCAGCAGTTCCTGAGAGATCTGGATGACTTCCAGTCCTGGCTCTCCAGAACACAGACGGCAATTGCCTCTGAAGATATGCCCAACACCCTGACAGAGGCTGAGAAGCTGCTCACTCAGCACGAGAATATCAAGAATGAAATCAACAACTACGAGGAAGATTATCAGAAGATGAGGGACATGGGTGAGATGGTGACACAAGGGCAAACTGACGCTCAGTACATGTTCCTACGCCAGCGCCTACAGGCCTTGGACACCGGATGGAATGAGCTTCACAAAATGTGGGAGAACAGGCAAAATCTCCTTTCCCAGTCTCATGCCTACCAGCTGTTTCTCAGAGATACCAAGCAAGCAGAAGCTTTCCTTAATAACCAGGCAAGTGGTCAAGATATACCTGACTTCATTTCTACAGGTTGGCACTGTGTACCACAAGCAATTAGCAGACAAAGTCTATTGGCAGGAGAGCCACAAGCAGACAAATTGCCCTTTTCTAACTGCATTGTACTTCAGACTGTTCTTGGGAGATGTCTGTTGTTGGAGCAGCAGCATAGACTGAGTGTAACAATTTTCTCTCTGATTTCTTTAATCTCAGGAGTATGTTCTGGCACACACGGAGATGCCAACTACCTTGGAAGGAGCAGAAGCTGCTATTAAAAAGCAGGAGGATTTCATGACCACCATGGATGCCAATGAAGAAAAGATCAATGCAGTTGTGGAGACAGGCAGGAGGCTCGTTAGTGATGGGAACATTAACTCTGATAAAATCCAGGAGAAAGTGGACTCTATTGATGACAGGTAAGGGCAGAATGATGGTACAATGTAGCTGTTCCTGCTTTAATTCTGTTCTCTGAGAGATGCCCTTTTACCAGGATTCAGAGGCAAAGTAACAGCTTAGAAAATGTCTGTTCCAGACTGTTTTCTTTGTCCTTATGGAAAAATAGAAACTGCCATGGTTCAAGAATGCGCCAGGCTAATCTTAAATAATACTTCTCCTACTTTCAAGAGGCTTGGTAGGTAATGAGCTCCCTACCCAGACTTTGGCTGTTTGAGTGTTGCCATGTAGTTGGAGTATGAACAGACTTGATGCTCTGGTGGGAGCTGTAGCAGTTGGCTGTGTCTGGTTCCACAAGTCTCAGTTTCCTCTGCTGCCCCTGAGCTGGTGTAATTGCAATAACATATTCCCGTCCTTCCTCTGGAGAAGGAATGTGGCTCTTCAAGGGTGTAATTGGCATTGCATCCACCCCACCCGCTCACTTTGATCACCTCTTCCAGCTTGTCTGGCCCCTCTGAGATCAGATTAGGAAGCACTGGTACAAGTGTGTCTTTCATCCCAGAACGAGTCCTTTGCTTTCTCTCTCTGGCTGTGGCATGGATGCTATAGAATATTAAAAGTTTCTTTTTCTTTGAAACCCAAATGTTCAGTTTTGATGGCTGTTGTTCTTTCTGCTTTTAGTTTGGGTAACAGTGGAGTCTTTCAAGGCCCTGTGAGTGTCAGAACACAGCACTGAGCTATGAAAAGTCGCTGATGGCCATCTCATCAGACTTGCATCCCTCCACAGCTGATAAGCTCAGGTTGTCCAGGTGCCTTCATCTCCAAGGAGAAACTAAACTGAAGTAGTCCAGAAAATGTTACACCTTTCCTGTTTGGGCAGAGACATCCCACTGAGTGTGCACCTACTTTAGCCATGCCTCATGGCTTCAGGAAAGGCAGCTCCTACCATTCCCAGAACTTGCTGGGGGCCTCTGACAGCTGAATCACCAGGGTAACCCCATGTTTCCATTCTTTTTCTAACCAGCTTGGCTCTGGATCCCAGAGAGAATCTGCAAAGGCCAGGGAGAGAAGATTGTGTGAAAGCAATCAAGGGGACAGCTAGGACAGTGATTTTCCTTATTTACCCTCTCTAAGGGCCCTCTACTCTAAGTTTTCCCATGCACTTAGGAAAGCAGGGGAGCTTGATCCCAGCTTTCTTGTCAGGTGTCCTCTTTCCACAGCTTGTGGAATATTAAAAGAAAGCATCCAAGGACATCACAGCAAATGGCCAGCTGCATCTCGCAGCCCTGTCTGAAGTGGCTGGAGTGGGAGACAGCTTCAGCCCATGTCCTGTGTGCTCTGCAGAGGCTCTGGTGGCTGTCACCCCAGTGCAGCTGCTCCTCTTGTGCCCCGTTGTCCCTGCTGTCCTGCCCAGAGGACGTGTGCTGGGGTTTCTACTGGAACTGAGCATTTCCTCAATCCCAAAGCTATTTATGCGGAGCGCTGCAAAAACCATCCGGTGCGCCGCTATCCAGGAAATCCGTGCGATTGCTCCCCGAGTCTGGGGGGCTGATAAGCCTGCAGAACAAAGCCTTGCGGCTGCGTGCACTGGGAGGGGTAGCAAAGGAAGCCTCTTTGCTTTCACACAAAGTGGCTCTCCCAGCTGAGCTCCACCTGGATGTCTAACAAAGGACCAAAACAAACAAGCACAAATATGTGCGGTGGCTCCATACTTCCCATAGGGAGCTCTTTATAGTTTCTGGTATTGTTCAGAGTGCGTTTTGCAGTTGGGCATTCGAGCTGCTCCTGAGGAGACCCCACTGGCCCTGGTGCAGCAGACAGGCCCTGCCCTGGGATGGTTTCCATCTCAATAGGAATGGCATAAGGGGGAGGAAAGTGAAGTGGGAAAGAAACACTTCAGCACAACCTTTTAGTGCAGTTCACAAGCAAGAATGAGTGGGCATAAGGGCATGGAGTAAGAGTGAGGGAAGGAGAAGGTGGGTTTGCATCAAGCTATCACCAGCTAGCTTTTCCAGCTGGGACAGAAGCTGGTCTGCCTGTGCAGCTGTCTCTGCTTGGGTGACTTCTGCTGCTCTGAAGCATTTTCTCCTCCATTTTCCCTTGGAGGCGTGTTTGGGAACTGCCCCTCTCCATGTGCCTGCTCATGGCCTCTGATTCTGCAAGGGAGATTTAGTCTAAAGACAGTGGCAGATCTGGCACAAGTTGTGATCTGAGCCTGTTTTACATCAACTTTTGTATTTGTGCAACTTGGTGCTCAACAGAGAACAGAAGTAAGTTTTGTTCTTGCCCATTCAAAAGGGAGAGTGCCTCGTTTGCTGGAGCAATGAAAGAAGCTAAAACTGTCTTTCATATATCTCAGGATTCCTAGCAGGCAACTGCATTCACCCCACATGTAAGATTTATTATTTCTGCGCAGGCTTTGAAACCCACAGGCTTACAGTTAAACCACAAGTGGTTTTGTCAGTTTTCAGCACTGTCAGCATTCTCAGGGGCCTCTGGGAGTCAGCTTGGGGACACCAGGCAAATTCTGGATTAATTTGTGTCAGACACCTCCTTGTGCTGAACAGATCTTACACTTATGGTGTAAGTCATATGTGTGAGACAGAATTCAAAGCCATTCTAAATAACTGGAGTCTGCAGAGCAAATTATTCTTCTTCCACAAACTGTTCAAGGAAATTAGTAAGAAGCAGTCACTGACAACCTTAAGTGTGAATTCTTTAAAATAATTTAGGGATATTTGAACGAGGAGTTAATAATATTTAGGTACATCTAGTCTGGAGCAGGAGAACAGACTTAAATAACTTCTTAAAATCCTTTATTCCCATAAAAAAAGTCAGTGATGAAAACACAGGAATTCCTGTCTGTTCCAGCAGTGCCCATCCTCAGAATGCTTCTGCTTTGTTATGGTTCAGCCCTGTTCTTCAGAAAAAACTCATTGTCCAGTCTCACTCCAGGTCATCTTGAACAAAACAACCTTGTAAAGTTACATAGCTCTAAGCACCAAAGATCTTATTTCTTATGCTATGTCATCATTTATTTGAAATCCCTGCATGGCTTCCTTCAAAGTCCTTCTAGTCAGTATTTCCAACACTCCATGGGAGATGCTTTTATTAGTTTTTTAAAATTTGGGTTTTCTCAACATAAGAACTTCTGTACTTGAATCTTTTCAAGCACCATGAAAGTTCTCCTTTAAACCTCATAACTCGTGTCCTCTCCAGAATACATGAGTCTGTAATGTAATCTAGCCTTAAATCTCTGAAATCAGCCTGATAAAATCACCCAGGCAGTTCTTTGCTTCATTTTAACAGCCTGAGTAATGCATATGTTTGCCCAGGCATATAAAAGCCAGCCAAGAAAGAGTGGAATCAAACTCAAGGAAGTTTGCCTCATTAGAGAGGTTTTTCCTAAGGCACAGTTTGGGTCTTTTCCTTTGTGTTCCCTGTGTCAAAACTTCAGCCTCACCTGGGCTTGGACTCCAGGCTCCTGCTTTGATGGTTCCACGTGTCTTCCTTGCCAAAATAAATCATTTTCTTGACTACACCTGTACAGGTACTGCTTGCCTGGTTGATTTGAAGGCAGCTGTTGAGGCCAAAGAGAAGCAAATTATAGTCCTGTTAAGGATTTTCTCCTATTCCTCTGCCTACAGAACTTTTGCTTTTATAGCAAATATATCTGCAAGTATTCCTTATGTTTCTGAAGTCACTAAATTGGTGCCAGAGAGCTTGCTGTGGTAACTTACTGCAGGTCAGGAAAAGCGGTGTCATAATTGAGTTGTCATCAACATGTGATTTATGGTCTTCTGGAGTATCATGAGTCTCTGGAGATCTCCACTAACGTGGATTTATTTAGCTTTTGCCAGCATGTGCTGAGCTCATCTTATGAATTGCCACCCTTTAAAATAATTTCCAACTCTCAGTCCATATTTATCTTATTACAAATGGCAGCAATATTTCACTTTAAACCCCTGTACAGTGCAATAGGAACAAGTGTAGCACAATAAGCAGTAAATAAAAATTATCTTCTTTATTCTGTCTCTTCCTTGTAAATTGCCTCATAAATAAGGAAAGGATGGAAGGACAGGGATAACTACTCCAAATTAAGCATTTTCAAACACATGCCCAGACGTACCTTGGGAATCAGCCCCATTGCATTTGAAGGACCCAGCACAACCTTTGGGAGTGCCAGCGTGACTCATCCTTCAAGGGGCAAACGGTGATGGATCAAATTAGCGCTTCTGGATTAACCTTTCCTTCTCTTCTGGCTGCTCTTAAACACTCGGAAAAATTTGTTTCCAAGTGCATAAAGCTTCTGTGTGCAGAACCACACAGGAGTGCTGCACGTGGTTAAACACAGACTTGGGAAGGTTCTGTGGCCCAGCTCAGCTTTGTGCAGGACAAGGAGGTGCTGAAGGTGTTTTACAAAGAGCATTCCAGCAGGTGCACCCTGCAAGGGCCACACAACGTCATCTTATTGTTGCAATTTGCAGTTTTCTTATGTTTTTTGGCAAAGAGCCTGAACTCTCCTGGAGGCTTGAAATGAGTGGGCCAAGTTCTGTCCATAACATGTTGTGAAGCCCCGCTGACTTCAGAATGTTCTCTGTGTATTTAACGGGTCACAAAAACAAGGAGAGGCTGAACTTGAGTGAGCCCATTAAGTAACACACTCCAAAATGTCCTTTGAAAGGCAGCAAAGGACACACACCACAAACTTACCAGCACCTCTAGTCCAAAGAGGCTGAAACCAACAGTGATAGTTTTTCATGAAATGCTTATTTCATTTCCTTTCTCTCTTGTTTTGGTTTTTTTTTTTCTGACCAGACATAGGAAGAACCGTGAAGCAGCCAGTGAACTTCTGATGAGACTGAAAGATAACAGGGATCTCCAAAAGTTTCTTCAGGATTGCCAAGAGGTAAATCATGCCCTTTCACTTTTACTGCTGAAAGCTGCATCCTGCAGAAGAGCATTCTTACTCCATATTTTATGAAGACTGGAATGCTCAGTCATCCAGTAGTATTCAATGTGGAGTAAATATAAAAAAATCCCTGACCATACCACTGCAAAAAAAGAATGTTTGTTTTTTTCTTTTCTCATGAACCAGATTTTCTTTTGTCATATAAGATAAAGACATGGAAAACTATCAAAAGCAGTGAAGATTTTCTGCTGTGGTATAAATTATAACCATGTGGAACGTGGTGGGATTAGCAGTGCACTTTGTTTTTTCTGCAGCTGTACAGATGTATGAGGCCTGGTGCAGGGGACTTCAAGTGATTTCTAGCAAACATTAGTCAGAAGAATAGGAGGTTAAGAATAAAAAAGGAGCAAGATTAAGCTGTGTCATTTTTGTGTGATTTACCTGATAGTTTACATGTGTTTAAGCTTGTTAAGTATTGTAACATTTGAAAAAAAAATTCTTCCCAGATTTTCTAATCACTTACATGGACTGTTTACACTGAAGACAACATTTTAAAGTTTGGAATACTCTTGTTCCTAGCACAAGAAATTAATCAAGTAATTTTCAGGTTATTTCATGGAGTACTGGCAGATAATAAAGAACTTTGCCTGTGAGGGATTGCTCATAAACTGGGCAAGTGGTGTTTGCTGCTTGGTTGCCTGGATTCAATCTGTTTCCCCGTGTTGCATAAGCTGTCCATGAGCTTGCCCTCAACTGTTTCTTCCTTGGTAGTTAAAACATGACAGATTAGCAAAAATTCTGCTGTTACTAGCAGCAGCTGCTTCCTTCCTCTGTGACAGCCCTGGTACAAAGATCCCCTGGCTCTCAGGGCTCTCCTGGCCTTGGTGTCAGTGTGGGTGTGTTCCCTAGGATCTGGTTTTTCCCCTATATCACTGGAAGAAAAAGGAAAGCATAAAAACTCTAGTGCTGGCTGCCTGAATGCCTTTCCTCTCCCTTGTTTCTCTCCAGCCACTAAAACATGGGTGTCTCGACCACATGGTTCAAAGACAAAATTACGCAAATGTCAGGGATTTCTCCCACCCTCATTGAGAGGGCATTAGCTTTGGTGATAATTGAAGGGCTATTTCCTGAGAAAGTTTAGAATTTACATCAGTGTGAGGCCTGCTGACACCTCCATTGGGCTGGAGGGTTTGTGATGGAGCAGCACTGTCCTGTGGGGTGGAAGGGAGCCAAGGCAACACCTCCCCATTGGCTTTTTCCTTAGCACTGCCTGTGAAGCTGGGAATTGTTAGGGAACAGCTTTGAGCCAGTCCCCATTTAACTCAGCAATGATCCTTTGGCCTTCCTGCCTGCTGCTGCCTTAGGGACAGCTTCCCATCTGTGTGTAACCTGGGGAAAAGGCAGTGTTTTCTGCAGCCCTTCCCTTCCCGAGGCAGCCACATTGTCACTGTCACCCCGCGCTGAGGTGTTTGAGGGTGTGGCCTCCTGCCCCTCGCTCCTTCCTGCAGAGCTGGGGAGGAGGGTCAGTGGCACTCTGGAGCTGTGGGATAATGCTCCTCACAGCAGCTCAGCAGTGCCCTCACAGCTCCTCACAGCGCCCAGCATAAACCCTGCTCTGGGGTCACAGGTGAGGGGAAACAGCAGATTTTGTTGTTGTGAGGAGTCAGAAACACTGTGACAGGTTAGTCTTGGGGCGCTGCTTTTCTGACTGTTTCTTGCACTCATCAATATGAATGTGTTAAATATATTTGCTGAGTAAATGAAACAGTGACAGCAGAAAATCCTGAGTGGAGGAGATGTGATAAATATTGCCATTTAGTTTTCTTTGACTTCCTGCTCTCTCTCAATTCACCTTGGAAAAGTTTACAGCTGACCTTCCCTCGGAGTGCTTGGAAGTCCCAGCACTATCTGGGCACATTTCTCCAGGGACATGGTGAAAGATCTTGGCAAGACTCTGCACTCTGAGGTTTCTCTCCCGGAGTGTGCTGGCAGGATTTGCCATGTGAGCCTCCCCGCAGGATGGGCTGGCAGATTGGCTCCTGGCACAGTCTGGGAAGTGCAGCGGCACTCGGAGCCCTTTCCCCTTGCTTTGCTGCTGCCCCAGGCTCACAAGGGTTTGTCTCTGCATTTCCCTTCCTTCCTGCCAGGCTGGCACTGCAGAGTGGCAGCCAAGAGCAGGAACAGGGTCTTGGGTACAGGTGCAAAGGATGGGAGGAAGCCTCATCCTCTCCTGGCCTTAACAACTCCTGGATAAATAAATACTCCAAGTCGCATTTTGAGGCAATTTAGGGAACTATATTATTTTCTGAAAATCTACTTTCTCACTCAGGATACTGACTTTTAGTGCCTGTAGTGGTTGCAGAGCCCAGATTTTAACAGTGAGCCCTTAAATACTTTCTCTGCATTTCTGTGCTCTGAGGGGTTTATCCCAACAGGCCCTGGCTGTGAACCACATGTTGTCCCTGTCTTACCTTGCCCCAGCTGGTTACAGGAAAGATCCAGCCTCTCCTTGGGAAGCACTTTTAAATCCCCAGAAGCCTTAATGCTGTGGCTGAGTAAAAGCAAACAGTGAAAGCCAAGCAGTGCAATTTGCAGAGCAGAGCAGCTGTCTCCTCCCCAGAAAGGCAAGAGTAAAACCACTAATTCTGGGTTATATCCTAATCTCCATGTAGCCTTTGACTGTTCAGCAGCACAGTAGTCTGTTATAACGTCAACTTCTGCCTACAGAGCTCTTGATTAACACGAGCATTTATCTGTTTAGACTTGATGGGAAGATCCAATGAGGAGTTTCTCTGATTGCTCTGATAGGTTTTTGCTTTCTGGGGAGGAGTGCATTTAAGGGACAATTGACATTTTAAGGGGCAGTTGAAAAGAGGCTCATGAGTGATCAATGGAATTTGTTGCCCTGTGTCCTGAACACACAGCAGAGGCCTCTTTTCCTCTCCTTTTTGGGCTGCTTGCTCACCCCAGTGCTGTTCTAGAAGCCATGCTGAGATTTGTTTTGACATTTTCTGCTCTAAATATGCAGAAAATGGACCTTTTCAAATTCTGTAAACATTCCTGTGAATGTGGTTTTTATCCACACCTCAGGGATAGATGAAGCAGTCAGACTCACCCTGGGAGGAAATGTGGTGTTGGCTGCTAGGATCATTTTCACATTCCATTTGCACTTGGCAAATCAACTGTCTCTTAAAGTATTGGTTTTCTCAAGTGATGATATGGAAATTGTCCCCAGTGCCTTTGTATTTGCTGAAAATCAGATAGAAAACAGTCTTGGATTTTATATAATGGGAAAAGGAAAGTCTCCAGTACCAAAACACTCCTGGAGATTGGATAAATAAACAAATTACTTATGTAAACCTATACAGAGAAAAGACTGAAGGGAAAAGGTACAAATGTGCTGTGAATTAATGGTACAAAACCATCTCTAACAATCTCCACAAATCCATCTGACCAATAAGTAGGACCCGTGTCCCTGTTTCTCTTGCTGTAGAACTGGGTGGGACCTGTGTGTTTGATTTTGCTTATCACAGAAGTGATTCCTTTCTGCTTGAATCAAGGGTTATTTGTGTATTGGAGATGGAGGTTAGAATGGAACTGTTAAAGAGGCAGATCCTTGACTGAACCCTGAGTACATCCCTGAGTAAGAGCAGTCTGGGAATCTCACACAAGTCTTCTGTAGAGGCATCTCTTTATCTTTGATCTGGAGGCATTTTGCATTATTTCACACCAGGAATGTTTCCTCACACCCCCATGTATTTTCCTTTCCAGCTCTCCCTCTGGATCAATGAGAAGATGCTCACAGCCCAGGATATGTCCTATGATGAGGCGAGAAACCTGCACAGCAAGTGGCTGAAGCATCAGGCATTCATGGCAGAGCTTGCATCCAACAAAGAGTGGCTGGAGAAGATTGAAAAGGTAAGTAAAGAACACCCAAAAAATGCCCTTATCTTTGTGCAGGGTGATTGTGCACAGAGATGAGATCTGGCTCTCTGCAGAACTGGTCCTTAAATCACCCCACAGCTGAGGCTAAAAGAGATTCCTGGTGCATTGTGTCTCCATCCAGTCCATTTTATTCCTCACTGATGTTAAAAGTCTTTTACCCAAGACATTAATTCAGACATTGGCTAAGGTGCCAGTTTAGTTTTGTCTAGTCTTTCCTATCTGCCATAAGGAAGGCATAGCCTAAATCTCATACTCGAAGGGTAAGTGGGGCAAATGTTGGGATTTGAGCCAATAAAGTCGAAGCACTTCCTGAGAAATAACAGAATATAGGGAATAGCTGAGTTTATTATGTGGTGCTAAGCTGGCTTTCATTCATTCAGAACCATAACTAAGTTACATTTCCCCATGCAAAATTTGGGCATGAGGTAAAGAACATCCAGTTGTGTGATTAATTAAGATTCAGAGCTCTGTATCAAGTTATTTGAAGCCTTAATAAGCTTTGATGAGCTGTACTTTCCCCCCCCCTCCCCTGTTTCTCCTGTGCAGCTCTGGAGCACTGAGGAGTCTCCTCTTTAGCTCTGACAGTGGGTCTCTGTTCAGTGTAAGTTAGCTTAATTGCTCATTTCCTCTCCCACTTTGGCACTCCATATCCCATTAGAGGCTTTTTTGTGATCTACAAATAGCAATACCCCTTAACAGTGTGATTAGAAGGCTGCTCTTGGTACTGGAAGTTCCTTTTTAGTGATGCTAATACATCCTTCTCCTTTGCCTCTGAAAAATCAGATTGCAGCAAAGGACCAGTGTTGTGTACAGAGTTGTGACAGTCCCTGGATTAACATTCATATGGAATGTGCTGGGTTGGAAGCAGCATTCCCATCTGCACTCAGCTGTAGTGATAGATGGGGATAATTAGAATAAAGACAGTATTTCCCAAACTCTCCCAGCACTATGCTGTGTATTCATGGTTCTCTAGTGATGTGGCCCCAAGGAGCTGGGGCCTCAGGAAAGGCAGTGTGTCCATCCTGCCTGAGCCATGGCCCCTGGAGCACCCTTCAGGGAACATGTGCAGTGGAGAAGAGAAAGGAGGCATTGCTTGACCTTCCCATTGCTAAAAAACCTTCTTCCAGGCAGCAGAGGGACCTGGGAGCTGATGTTCTGGAAGGAGTCATTGGATAATTGGAGATAGAAAATGAGTGGTTGATGCTGCCAGCAGATGAGGAATCCTGAGTGCTTATTAATCAGGATAATTGCCCTAACGGGCTGTGAGTGCTCCTGAGGAGGTACCATTTGGTTGCTCTTTGCTTTGCAGGAGGGAATGCAGCTCATTGCAGAGAAACCAGAGACTGAGGCCGTGGTGAAGGAGAAGCTGACGGGTCTCCACCAAATGTGGGACGAGCTTGAATCTACCACCCAGACCAAGGCTCAGCGTCTCTTCGATGCAAACAAGGCAGAGCTTTTCACCCAGAGCTGTGCAGACCTGGATAAGTGGCTGAATGGTTTAGAGAGCCAAATCCAGTCGGATGACTACGGGAAAGATCTCACCAGTGTCAACATCCTGTTGAAGAAGCAGCAGGTAAACAGAGCATGGGATGCAGTGGGCGGGCAGCAGATACCTGCACTCAAAGGAACAGGCAGGGCAGACTTCCAGTTTAGAAAAGAAAGAACTGCTTTTCTTTCTTCCTATTCTTTCATGTATCTTTAAGAAGAAATTCATCCAGCAACAAATCAGACAATAATTATTAACATGGTAAATCCTCACTGACCAGCATCTGTTCTCCCTTCTGAGGAAGCTGTTGATGTGCCCTAATTGTATGAACAGCTTTCATGCTGGTTTTCAGGACCTTTTTGCCATGTTTCTGTTTAGATGCTGGAGAACCAAATGGATGTCCGTAAGAAGGAGATAGAAGAGCTGCAAAGCCAGGCAAGGGCTTTGAGCCAAGAGGGCAAGAGCACAGATGAAGTTGATGGCAAACGCCTTACTGTAGAAAAGAAATTCTTGGAGCTGCTGGAGCCTTTGAATGAGAGAAAGGCCAACCTGCTGGCCTCCAAAGAGATCCACCAGTTCAACCGGGATGTGGAAGATGAAATTGTGAGTATGGAAGAAATCCCATTCCCCAGCCAACAGGGAAATGTTGGAATACTGCTGCTTTCTGCAGCTTGTGTGCACTGGCCTCTCTTTGCTGCCCCAACTGTATCTGGGGTTGCTTGAAATCATGTGTACTCCTCTCTCTTTCAGTTGTGGGTCGGAGAGAGGATGCCCATAGCTACATCTACTGATCATGGACACAACCTCCAGACTGTGCAGCTATTAATAAAGAAAAATCAGGTAAGTAGGTGCTGTTAGAGCTTCATACCTGCTATTTCTCCTTAGTGCTGACTAATTCAGGAAGGAAACGTTTGGGTTGAAACAGTGTGTGCTGTGGTGTGACCACACGTGGAGGTACAGCCCCAAGTTGTCCTCATCAGCTGGTGGTGTGCGTTTTGCTGCCCCTCTGGAGTTAAGATGCCTGTCTTGTATTTCCTTTTCATTTGTGCATCGTCTCATCAGTCAATTTTCTCCCATGTAGACCCTTCAGAAAGAAATCCAGGGCCACCAGCCTCGTATCGATGACATTTTCGAGAGGAGTCAGAACATTATCACAGAGAGCAGCCCCAATGCTGAAGTCATTCAGCAGAGACTTGCAGACTTGAAGCAGCTGTGGAACCTCCTCATCGAGGAGACAGAGAAGCGCCACAAGCGCCTGGAGGAGTCTCACAGGGCTCAGCAGTATTACTTCGATGCAGCCGAGGCTGAGGCCTGGATGAGTGAGCAGGAGCTCTACATGATGTCAGAAGAGAAAGCCAAGGTGAGCAGCTCCACAGTGATGCTACTTTAGCCTTAATTACTTTGCTGAAGGGAGGCAGGTGTCATAATTTGATGTGGTGCTGTGGAATGGTAACATAAAAAAATTTAACTTCCTGGTGAAGCCTCAAGTGATCGTGGCTTCTGTCTGTTCTGACATCTCTGATAGTGTGCAGGATAGGCTGTGCTGAATGGAATCAGGGAAGCATCTTGGCACTGCAGAGGGCAACTCTGTGCCTGCCTTCACTGCAAGGTCAGGATGGCCAGTGTGCTCCAGTCAGGTCCAGTTTTCTGTGAGTTTGGAATGACAGCACAATGCACCTGGCTGTGAAACGGGGCCTGGTGGTCAGTCAGCTGCTACCACTGTCACCAGCCTTGACTCCTAGTGACTGTCAGCTTTGACTCCCAGCTTCAGACCATACCAAAGAGAATGTAAACTCCTGTTTTCCAAGGAGGAAGCAAGCCGGAGCTTGTTTGTTATCGACACAAATGCGCCATATTTCCTGCCCTGGTAAAATAAAGCTCAGCTTTGTATCAGAACACATTCCACAGGTGTTCAGTCTCTGGTTAAAAATGGCACTTTTTAAATCTATTGCAAATAGTTTGCTCTGCAAAATACTGCATTGAAAAGATTTATTGACAGTATCAGTTAACACTGAGAGTAGGGGGCTGTTTTTCTTAGCTGTAACAGTGCATAAAAAAGTTTTGATTGGAACTTCTCCAGACACTTTGGTGGAGAATCCGTTGGCATGAACCGTGTAGGATTTCTTTTCTTTGCCCCGTGCTGTTGTTGAGATGCCTGACAAGTGGTGTGTCTTAATCTGTTCCATGTTTCTGAGCCTTGCACCAGTGTTGTGGAAACACATAAAAAGCTTTATAGAAGAGGAAACTCAACATGCTCAATGCCTAGCTGATATAATTTTGTTCTGCACCCCAGAGGGCTTGATGCATTATCTCTTCCACTCATTATTTTGTTTTCTGAGGGTGCCATTTGCTGTGACATGAACTGTTCTATGCTACTGGCAGAAGGACTTGTCTTCAAGCTGTACTTGGGAGCAGCTTCTTATAATTCTTCCTGTCATTTTCTGTCACCCTTATAGGATGAACAGAGTGCAGTGTCCATGCTGAAGAAACACCAGATTTTGGAACAAGCTGTAGAAGATTATGCTGAAACTGTGCACCAGCTTTCAAAGACCAGCAGAACTTTGGTGGCAGATAATCACCCAGAAAGGTATTAACTGCCATTTTTAATTGGATCACGAGTTCTTTTCGTAATTCAGTCCCTTCTTTAGGTTGTTTTGACACACAAAGACCACAGCAGAGAGTAAGTAGCTCAGAGGCTCATACAAAGGAAGACGAGTTCAGTTCAGCCTCACTCAATTCAAGGTGTCTGTTGGACCACCCTGATTTGGCCAGAGACAGGGTCAGTATGCGCAGCTGCTGATTTCTGGTGGTTCTGGACACCTGGAGTAGCTGTCTGTTGTGTCCCCTGTGCAGGCTGCAGGGTCAGGTCTGCCAGCACTGCTGAACCTCATGGAGGTGGAGCAGAGGCCAAGGTCCAGATCTGCTCTTCCAATCAACTTTAATGTCCAGCAGAGAAGGTCACAGTCATTAATCCTTCTGCAGTGCTCCCCATGATCTGCCCCTTCTCTTTGAGATTCCAGCAGAATCAGAACCTGGAATGAGATGCTTTAAAAATGGGTACATTAACATCTTACTTTTGGTAAATTTATCTCATCTTTCATAAATGACTTTCCCTAGGGGAGAGCTCAGGAAGCTTAAGGACCATTTTGCTATAGGAGCTGCAACTCAGCAGACAGAATTCTCCGCTGGCTTCAGCTGCAAGGCTGATTCCACTCTGAGGCTGATGTATTTAACTGCTCAGCCTGCACAGGCTGGAAGATAGCACTGGCCTAGGACAGACACACTCTGCCTCCGGTGGAAGGTTGTTATTTAACTCTAAAGCTCTCTCTTGTGGTCATGATTGCTTCTGAGCAGAGCAGATTTCCTGGCTGAGCTATCTGAGTACTGGGATAACATCATCGGCTTTACAAGGCAGATGGAAGGAACTTTGACAACACTGTATGGCTCAGACTAAATAGAGGCAAAAGATAAAGCAAGGAGAAATATTTATCCCTTGTGCAAATGCTGAGCTTTAAGGGGTAATAAACCCATGAGTACTGCTGAACTCTGAAGCAGAGTTTAACTGAAAAGGAACTGCTCCCTGCCTCAGCAGCTCAGATCCTGCCTGTAGCTTTGGGAGAAGACTCTGGTGTGATCTGTGTCCAGACAAATGGAGAGCTGAATTCCAGCTCCCCTCTCTAAAGCCAGGGTTTTACAGTGCAGGACAGACAAGCTTCCCAGCTATTGCTGAGAAATCTGTCCAGCGTGTCTGAGTCAAATTCCTGCCTGCAGCAGACATGCATTCTGTGGATTAAATACCCCGAGTGACTTTTATTCCTTGCAGTTGTCCCCCCTTGGTTTTGCTTGCAAAGGCATCCAGACTCAGTGCTGTTTGGTTTTCCAGCGAGCGCATCAGCATGCGCCAGTCCAAGGTGGACAAGCTCTATGCGGGCCTGAAGGACCTTGCTGAGGAGAGGAGGGGCAAGCTGGACGAGAGGCACCGGCTGTTCCAGCTCAACCGCGAGGTGGATGACCTGGAGCAGTGGATCGCCGAGAGGGAGGTGGTGGCAGGGTCCCACGAGCTGGGCCAGGACTACGAACATGTCACGGTGAGTCCTTGGAGGGGCCTCTCTGGGTGCTGCTCACAGCGGGTGGCTTGGCTCCCTCAGGTCTCTCTGTAGCCACAGCACTGTATGAGCCTCTTTCTGTGCCCTCCAGATGCTGCAGGAGCGGTTCCGAGAATTCGCCCGGGACACCGGGAACATCGGGCAGGAGCGGGTGGATACTGTGAACCACATGGCCGATGAACTCATCAACTCCGGCCACTCGGACGCTGCCACCATCGCCGAGTGGAAGGATGGACTCAATGAGGCCTGGGCGGATCTCCTGGAGCTCATTGACACAAGAACACAAATCCTTGCAGCCTCTTATGAACTGCACAAATTTTACCACGATGCCAAGGAGATCTTAGGACGTATCCAAGACAAACATAAGAAACTGCCCGAGGAGCTCGGTAGAGACCAAAACACAGTGGAAACACTACAGAGAATGCACACGACGTTTGAGCACGATATCCAGGCCCTGGGCACCCAGGTGTGTGGCAGGTGAACTGTGGGTGTGGGAACCTGAGCTGCAGAGTTTGCTGCTGCCCTTGGCCCCTCCGTGGCTGGGAGACAGAGTGCTGCCAGCTGCTTCCCAGGTGTGGTGCTGTGGGAATAACCTCACCTGCATCCTTTGCTTATCTGTCTGTCTGCTGCTCTGTCGTTGCGTTAGGTTGATTATCTAAAATAGCAACCTGTAAGTACACGGGCTTCTGAACATGTTGGCGACTGTTGGATGTTATTCCATTTCCTGTCCTTGTTTGAAGAAGAAATGAGAAAGGCAGAGAGCTTCTGTATTGATTTAAAGTACAAAATGTGAAGGAACCTATAAACCTGGTTGGCTTTTTGAGGTTTGTTTTATTTTGGTTGGTCAGTTTAGTTTTTTTTGTTTTTTAAAAGCACCAAAAAGCCCCAGTCAAACCCTTTGTGCCAGGCATGGTTTATTTTTCCTTTCTGAGGGGCTTTCTGACTTGGTTATGAACCTGGGCATTCTGAATTAAATGTGGCCTTTCTTGGTGCTTCCTAAGAGCAAAAGAGATTTAAAATCTGCAGTTCAGGCTAAGATTTTTAAAAGCACCCAAACTTGATCTAATTCTGAATCTTTTGAAGCCAAGGTGTGCCAAGTAAAAGGTGGCAGCTGCTTATACAGCACAGAGAGGATTCTAAATCAAAATACAGCATTCAGCTGCTACAAGGAGAATTTGGGAAGGGAACAAGTTGCTTAAGGAATGGAGGAATTACAACTAACTGTATTTATCCCAGTAGGTCAGGAAAGAGCTTTTATGGCCCAAGTGCAAGCCGATTCTCAGTTATGTTGCAATTTACACTAAAACCAAGTAGGTAGAGCGGGCATTTTCCAGGTGTTTTGCTTTCAGAATCTGTAGATTCTACACAGAAAATGGGAGACGTTCACAAAACACCAATCTCAGTCTCTCAAGAAGGTAATTATAATCAAGACCTAAATGAAGGAATATGTAATCACAGTACAGAGCTGTGGGGATGTAATTTAGAATAATTTCTGGGTGAAACAACCAGAGCACCGAGGTGGATCATTTTGAGAGAGGCGTGGTCTCTGTGCCTGTAGCTAAAAGGGTGTTTGATTTGACGTTAAAAAAAATTATTATTAGACAAAAGCTAATGGAATGTTTCCTGGCTTGAAAAATATGGAAAACAGTCAGGAATTAGCATTTGCCATCCCAAGACAGTGTCTGAAAGGAAAAGGTTTCTAATAGCAGCAGGTTCTTAACATTTCCACGTTTTCTTCTCTTTGAAGTCATTATCTAAGTGTTTGAAAAGCCACCTCTGTCACCTGCAGTAGTGGTTTGGATACAGAATTCCAAGTGCCTTTGTCACTTGTATGAGAGGAAGGGAATTTGATTATTAAAATGGTCCCCATTGGCCCTGACATGTAACAGTCACTTTGTTTTGGCACCTTGTCTTGCAGCAGGTTCAGGCAGTGGCAAATCTTTGCTTTTTTGGGGATCCCTTGACCCCACAGTGTTCTCTGAGAGATAATAGTGGCTTACTAACAGCATAGACCTTTCTAGTATGGACAGACCAAATCCATTTGCAGTGGCTTTAGAAAGCCCCTCAAGTGATGAACTTGCAGATAAGTGTCCCTGTATTTGTGACTCAGGAGTCACAAACCCACTGATGGCTTTGTCTCTCCCACACCGCTGCAGGTGCGACAGCTGCAGGAGGATGCAGCGCGTCTCCAGGCTGCCTACGCTGGGGACAAGGCTGATGACATCCAGAAGAGGGAAAATGAGGTCCTAGAGGCATGGAAGGCACTGCTGGATGCCTGTGAGGGCCGCAGGGTGAGGCTGGTGGACACAGGAGACAAATTCCGCTTCTTCAGCATGGTTCGGGATCTCATGCTCTGGATGGAAGATGTTATCCGGCAGATAGAAGCCCAGGAAAAGCCAAGGTAATCCAATCCCTTCTCCATCCAAAGATAAGGCTGCAGGTCACCTGAGGAACATCTGTAGGGCTCAGTAGCATTGAGAGTGGCTTTCAGAGCCTGCTCCTGCATCAACTTGCTCATGTGGGTGGCTGCTGGGATAATTGCCATGGAAAATGGTACCCAAAGAGATTTGGTCTCACACTGGGGTTATTTGATCTCTGATTCAGGCCAGAATGGTGCTGTTCCTAGGGAAAGGCTTCTTGGACTACAAAGACAATCTAGGAATCAATTTTTTCCTCATTGAGTTGGGGGTCAGTTTGCAAATGTAGCAGCTGTTAAATCTGAAATCTGTGTTTCTGGTCATTTTAGAGATGTTTCATCTGTGGAACTCCTCATGAACAATCACCAGGGGATCAAAGCAGAAATTGATGCCCGAAACGACAGCTTCACTACGTGCATTGAGCTTGGCAAGTCTCTCCTGGCCAGGAAACACTACGCATCTGAGGAGGTACCGTGCTCCCTGCATGCAGCCATGTGCTCCTGGGGGTTCTTTCTGAGGGAGAAACCTCCCCTGTGTCACCCACAGAGGAGTAATGACAAGTGTCACCTCAGGGACTGCACTTATGTGCTGTTGAGAAATCAGAGTATAACTTCACTCTGGCAATTCATGGTGGGTAACAGGGGTGACATGGAGATTTAAAGTGTCATTTTCAGCCCAAAAAATGCAAAGTAGCTGCTGCATTCCATTCTGCAGAGAATGGCTCTGGGATGGAATGGTGTCTTCCTTGAGCAAGGGCAGAGGCAGCTGTGAGACAGCCTGAACTTCCTGCAGGGGAAATGGAATGCTGTGGAGAGGCCTGCTAGGGAGATGAGCAGGAAAATGTTGTGTAGGGAGTAAATTCAAGGAATACATAGAGAACCATATCCAACTGCTTAAAGCCTTGATTTATTTTCTGGGATGTCTAAGCCAGAGGATAGAGGCTTAGCCCTTGGTTCTCCTGCCTCCCTTTGAGGAAGGGAGGATAAGCAAACGTTGTGAGGCAGTTCCCTCTCAGGAAGGGGAGAGCTTCTCCAACAATCCTGAGCAGCACATTTTGCATTATTCACTGGAAAAGGGCAGAAGATTCAGTGCCTGATTGCAGTATTTACATTTGTTTGCCCATTACACCCTTTTATCAAATACTCTGGGTGCTGTAGCTTTTAACAGACACTGAATGCTTATGCAAATGTGATATTTTAATGGAAATGTCACATTTATTTATACTTGGAAGAGAAAAGCAGCTGTTGTTTGCACGGTGAAGTCACTTCCTGAGGAACTTGTGCAGTGCCTGTCCGTGTAGGGTTGGGGGGAGCTGCTGCCTGGTGCTTGTGTAACAGCCCTGCTCTCTGCTCTCCATCCAGATCAAGGAGAAGCTCCTGCAGCTGACAGAGAAGAGAAAAGAAATGATTGACAAATGGGAAGACAGATGGGAATGGCTGAGACTGAGTAAGGACACCCTTGGATTTCTTTGGGGCTGGACCATATCTAACTTTCTTCATTGTGTCTTTCTGAGCATTGAAAAAATGCTGCAGCTCCTCATTTTTCTGTTACGGTGCTTGGAAGTGTATTTATGCTGGAATAGCAGCAAGGTTCACACATGTTTATTGTTAAATAATGAAGAATTTGAAACCAAGAAACCTGCACCAAAGGTCTTGCTCTGTATGATCAAATTTGGAGCTCTATTTGGTGCAGTAGTTCTACGGCATTTGCAGGTGTCACATTCCAATTTCTATGCTGAAATTAGTAGGTTACAGCAGATTAGAACAGAAAGACCACACTAAACTTGCTAAATGAAACTTGCATTTTTCCTAAAAGCTAAGCCAACAGGAGCAATGTCTGTCTTTTCAGTGACCAGTTTCACTGAACTTAGCTAAGGGGAACACTTAGCCAAGTGCATGTACTTCGTTCCCTGAGCTGGGTTTGGGTAAATCCCAAAGCTGCCTGGTAACTCCATGATGCTCTTCTTTGTGACATGAATGCACTGACATCTGTGCCCTCTCTGCTCAGTTTTGGAGGTGCACCAGTTCTCCAGAGATGCAAGTGTGGCTGAGGCCTGGCTGCTGGGACAGGAGCCCTACCTGTCCAGTCGTGAAATAGGGCAGAGCGTTGATGAGGTGGAAAAATTAATCAAGCGGCACGAAGCGTTTGAGAAATCTGCAGCTACCTGGGACGAGAGGTTTGCAGCACTGGAGAGACTGACCACGGTGAGTGTCTTAACCTCCCTGGCCATTCCTCTTGGCTGATGGTTTGGAATAACTCTCAGCATCACCACCCTGATCTCTGTTTTTTGGTTGTGTGTTGATTGACCTCAGCCAACCACGCAGACCCTGAGGTTTCCTATTTCCAGCCGTACTAAAAAGCCCTCTCTGGTTAATTTGAACTCAACAACCTGCAAGGAAAAAACTTAAATGATAAATGACCTCAAGAGTCAGCAGGAGCTGTCTCAGGCCAGGGAGTGATGATCCGGAAGGAAATTTCAGAGCTGAACAGTTTGCTCCTGCCCTCTGTACTGATTGGCCAATTATTTTTGGTTAAAGATGACAGTGGTGGGAAGGGGGCAGTGGCAGTGATGTTTGTTGTGTTGTGACTGCTCCAGTGCAAGGCTGTAATGTCCCCTAGGAAGACACAATAAGCAAAAAAACTCCAAACCCCAATTTGAACACAGCTGCAATATCAGTCATTAATGCTTGGAGAGCATTTTACCATCTTTGGAGAATAATTTGGCTTTAGACACTACAGTTGAAGTGGCCTGGGTTTTTACACACTCTGTGTGTCACAACTGCAGACAAAAGGAACTGGAGTTTCTCAGCATCTTCACAAATCAGGCTGGTTTTATGGAGATGGGTAATTTCAGGGATTCAGACAGGAAAAAGTTTATTTCTGTGTTTGGCAAGCACACAAGAAGATGTCACTTTTGGATATTTTAATAACTTGGGCAGTTTTCTTTTTTGTCTGGGTTTTGTTCTAATAGAATGAGTTGGAAAATAGACATGGCCAGTGGTGGGCTGCTCTCAGAGGGTCTGGTGCTCTCCCTGACAAATTCAGTACCACAAATGCCTTTAAAGACTGAAGCCTTCCCATTTTACCCCATTCACTTCAATTTCAGAAAAAACTTACAGAGTTGTTGTAATTTGTATAACACTCCATGAAAATGAGCAGCGTTTTTAAATAAAAAATGTTTCCTCTCCCAGCTGGAACTGCTGGAAGTGCGTCGGCAGCAGGAGGAGGAGGAGCGGAAGAGGCAGCCGCCCACTCCGGAGCCCAAGGTTGCAGAAGATGGAGACTCCCAGCAGCAATGGTGAGCTGGACTCTGCACTTCCCTCTGGGATCCCTTGGGCTGAAAACGTGTTGTAAAAGGAGAGGAGGTTGTATGGGTTTGTAACATGGCCCTTGTTAGAAGACTTGGTGGTTTATGGGGACAGGACCTCTCCCAAACCCCTGAATTCCCTGCTAAGTTCCCATTTTCCAGTTGTCACTGCTGAGGCATCCCTGGCCCGAAAGTTGGAATGCTGCTTTTGTCCTGTGGGCCATGAATTGCAGCTTCTGAACAACCTTGGCTTTTTTCTTTGATGAGCATAATTTACAGATTTTAAGCTGTGTCCATGGAACATTGACATTTATGAAATTGTTTATGTGGTAGGAGGACTATTTGTAAGGTAACTGTCAGTAAAGTCTGGTTAAATCTCACTTCACACTGGATTTATTCACTTGGGCCTGAGGATTTTAGGAACATGTTTGAATTTCTTAAATTAATATTCACTAAGAAAATCTCATTTTGTTGAACAAGATGGGCGACTTCCGAGAACCTTATGCAATTCCTTTTTCTTTTTCCTCTCTCCAACAGGGATGGGACAAAAGGAGAACAGGTTTCCCAAAATGGTTTGCCCTCAGACCAGGAATCTCCACGGGTTAGTTACCGCTCCCAAACCTACCAAAACTACAAAAACTTTATTAGCAGACGGACAGCCAATGACCGCTCATGGTCTGGACTGTGACCCACAGAATCACTTGCAGCAACAGAAACCTTTTTTCAGTATGGTTTACTGGTACTGGTTTAATCTTTTGGCTTCAGATTTCCCTGCTGCTTTTCTCTTCCTTCCCATCAGTTGACTTTTATTTAATTAGCAGCCCCTTGGACATATATTTGCTTCACTTTAATCTTTGTTTATTTGAATCTCCCCACTGACACTCAGTTGCTTTAAGGTGACACATTTATTTCATGTTATTTACTGTGAGTTTTTCATGTCGCTAATAGTATTAAGATTTTCCAGCGAAAGCGTCCTTTATATGAGTAATTGAGATGTAATGAGATTACATCCTAATGAAGAAGAGCACTAGGACCTGACAGGTATGACGCATCGAGTTATACTAACAGGTCTCAGCACGGCAACTTTATTAAATCAGCTGCATTAGCGAGAGTTATGTACCAGGCCAAAGATAATCCACACGAGTGAGCTGGGCAGGAAGGGCTGGGAGGGGGGGGAGTGTGACTGTGGACAAGTAAAAGCCTTAAGGTTAGTTTGTATAACATTCCATGCAGAATGGACTCATTGACTGCAGAGACAAATAAACCTGAAATAAACCATTCAAAACCAGTATCTAGATTTATCTGGGGGTTTAGTCCTCGTGGAGAGTTGTGATCTTGCTGTGTTGGGGCACTCT
This sequence comes from Polioptila caerulea, assembly GCA_013397295.1. Lineage (NCBI taxonomy): Eukaryota > Metazoa > Chordata > Aves > Passeriformes > Certhiidae > Polioptila > Polioptila caerulea. The sequence goes on along the minus strand of VYXF01012136.1, from coordinate 351,359 downwards.
TTGGCCTTGGACCTGTCCAGTTGACACTATAGCAATTTGATTTCTGGGCACCAGAGAGGCAGGAGTGTAGTAAGAGTAGGGTGTAGCCCCTTGGGGAGAGGATGTGATACCTTCCTTTAAAAACTAAATAAAATACACTGTCTAAGATCCCAACTCTTTATTTTACGTAGGTGCAGGCTGAATGCTCCATACCTTACTTGCTCCTTCTTGGCAGGGGGTGTCCCAGTGGAGTCAGGATGCATGCCAGGAATCCTCACGTGCAGCCAAGACAGTGCCAGTAAATGTCTCTGGAGTTAACGAAACACAGGAGCTAAATCCAGCTCCCCTCCCCACCCCCTTCCTGCAGAGCCTCCTTGTTTCAGTTAATGCTTTGAGTGAAAGGACACTTCTCCTTGTTGCTGAACCTGGCTCTCTGGGGTCCCATTCAGTGCAGGAAAGGCTCCTGGCAGGCTGGGATCTGTGGATATCAGGGCTCTTACGGTGCTGCAGAGCAAACACGAGTCCCAGCCAAGGGTTCTGGCAGGAAATGCCTTTCGGTGCAAGTTTGGCTTTAAGAAGCCCATCCTAGTTAGGTCTGAGTCTGCACACAGACTCTGCCAATGCTTCACAGTACACAGCAGTTCCACCTTTCTCTTTCTGGAAATGAAACCTTCTGGTTCTTCTTTAGCATTCAGTCCTCAAGTGAGCTGTTGTACATTCTCATGTTTATAAATTTTCTACAGTTGTGGCAGGGAATGTGAGGTGATCTTCAAGCACATCCCAGATAATCATCTTATTGGTTAGCACAGCCTTATACATCACCTGTTTGCTTCTTTTGAAATTTTATTTTGTTGCCGTGCTACATAATGCATTTCCATGTTCATCTTTGCCATCTGCACTTTAGTCTTCCATGAGAACTTCTGAGCTCAGTTTGTTGAGTCCTGTGTTGCAATAGCTTGGGTGTACAGAACCGTGTCAGCGAGGCACAAGATGTGCTGCTGTTGGTCAGAATTTTGGCTTCTGACAACTGGCTGAGCAGTGCAGCTGGATTGTTCTGTGTGGGCTGAGCTTGTGGACTGAGAGCAGTGATTGAAAGGATGTGCTTCAGTAACTGTACTTTTGTCTTTCCACTTCATGATGCATGTTTTTTTTCTTTTGTCAGGATAACAACATAGCTTCTTAATACTTTTAAAAATTCCATATGAATTTATGGGGATGCTCTGGTGGCTGCCCTGTGCCTCAAAAGCGTGCCAGTTCCCAGGGCAGTAGCTTCAGAATCCACCATCTGCAGAGCCTTCACGTGTATTCTGGCGAAAAAGTAGTCTGTAGGAGGAATTTATAGAGATAGACTTCTTTTTATTTGTATTAGTACACATAAAAATTCCAATTTCTTTTATGACGATGAAGAAAAAGTAAGTCATCGATTAAGATCATCATTTCAGGCACTAGTGGGGTAGGATTTCACCTATTTATTGCAGCCTGTAGGTCTGGCTAAAGGCACTAGGAAGGTCCTTTGATAGAATGGAGGTTGGCATCTGTTTGCATCTGAACCAGGCAAATCATCTGGTTCTTCAGCTGTGGGGCAGAGCCTTGAGTCGATGAACTGAGCAGATGTTGCTTCAAGCACTGCAGAATCCAAAGGGGCACCTCTGTCATCGTCACCACCTGTCTTGTTGCATGTCTCAGTCCTGCTTTAAAGATTTCCAGAGTAGTCTGTAGCCACTAAAGCACTTCCAACTAACCCCTCAGGCCCCACTGAGAGAACTGTATCACGTACACGAGACCTGTTGTGTTGTTAACAGGAGTTTGCTGTTGCTGTTTGTCCTCCGTGGCGTTGTCTCCGCATGCCCCACGCATGTTTCCATTAAAGTGTGTTCAGCTCCTGTTTTTTCTCCGTTTTCATGACACATCCTTTGCAGAGCTGTTCATGATTTATTTTGCTTGTTTTCTGTTAATTGTAGATAACACGTGAAAGGAAATAAAACCTGAAAGAGCGTCAGAAAAGCTTTTCATAGCCCTTTTACAACCAGTAGAATTTGACATTGAAGGTGCAGGTCTGATGGTGTAATTAAAGGTGGCAGTTACTTTTCAAAGCCACAGGGTTGCAGCACTGAATTCCGTATTATTTCCCATAAAACATGTTAAGCAGCTGTGCAGTGGCTTCTGGTTTGAAACTGGTCTGGTTTAGCTCAGATTAGGGGTTCTAGGTACCCCCAAATCAGTCCTGTTTTCACATCTGGCTGGTACTGCTCCAGCAAATGCACTTTCTGCGTCAGTGCAGGGGTCAGGTGTTTCTGGGGAGTTTATTTGAGTTGTGGAGATGAGTTCCTGTGGGCTGTGTGATTCCTCAGTTCTGGTCAGAGGTGTCACGTCCCTCAGACAGGGCTCCAGCCAGCAGCAAAGCAGAGTTTGAGGTTTAGGAGCTGTCACTGGACAGAAAGGTGTGCAAAAGGCTCTCCTTGTTCTTGAAGGGATCTGTTGGCTGTGGGTGGTTGACACGGGTGATGAATGGTGACTCAGGGGTTGTTCATTCCACTACCTGTGATCTGGCAGTGTTTGGATAATCTTCAGCCTCATCTATTTACCCTCTCCCCTGCTTTAATGCAACACTTCTGTCATACTTTGAGATTTGGGCACAAGTAGTGAGGGCTGATGGCTTAGATTGATCCTAATTGTGAAGGAGCAGTGTAATGTGTCTTTAGGGACAGGGTAAACCAGATCTGACTGAAGTGCAATGTGAGCTGTGGTTGTCTCCCTGTTTGAGGGTGTAGTGTCTGTACTCTGGAGGTTTAGGTTACTAAAGGCAGCTAACCAATCCTTCCCATGTTCAGAGCAAGCTGACACTCAGATCTTTACAGGCCAATGGTGAGGTACAGGGTGTGAGGCACAATAATGGATATTAGGCAGGTATAAGAAGTTCTAGCAAACGGTGGCAAAACTGAGTTTGTTGCATAATAATTCGGCTGCTTTTGATTTGTCCAGGCCATGTGCAGAAGTGGGAATGTCTAATTATTGTGCCATTCACAAAAACCTGCTTGTCTGCATAAAACCAGTCCAGAATGTTTGTAATCTACTAGAGCATTAGCAGCACTGAGCTTTTAGTAACTTGCTAATAATAATACTACACACTGGATGTGTAACTCCTGAGCTGCTACCAACGGCTCTACACGTCAAAGTAATGGTACAAGAAAAAAAAAAAACTGGGACCAAGCTGCATTTCAAAAGCTCATAGCCATTAGGATTCCAATTTAAATGATTTTTGGATGAATGGCTCCTGAAGACGTCGCCAGCTTGACCAGTGAGAGCTGCTGGAAACACGGCTGCTCTCTAGGCTATCGATCCCAGTGCGCCAGGCAACGCGACCAACAAAGCAAGTGATGGGCAAGGCCTTGGTTCTGTCTTTGTTTGGGGGTAAATAGCTGTGTGATGCTGTGTGACTGTGGTGGTTTTCAGTTCCTTTAACCAAAATCCAATCCACCTAATAACGCCAGTCTGAACCAGACCTCGATCAATTGACACGTGACCTCATTCCCCCTTGTCTTTACGATCCAATATCCTAACTGGGATGGTGGAGATGCATGGTGTAATCTTCCTAATTTCTGCATGTTTTGATTTTGTTGTGTCACTAGGGGAACGGGGAAAGCGGGAAAGGAGCTTTTACAGAAACAAATCAATTGCACACATTTTTGTAAATGCTCCTGGGCGATTGTGACATCTTTCTCTGCTGACTCATAGTTAATACCTTTTATGGACCTTTAATGCCCCAGTAATGCCATAAATGTACTTAAGGTGGCTGATGTGTATAACTTCTACTGTTCCTCTAGGTTTGCAGAAAGTGTGATTGTTACTGTTCCAAACATTTGAGTACTTAGCAACGGAATTGAATGCTCTCATTCTAGGAATAACAATATATAAAAGAATTGACCAGCAGAGCAAAGCACAGTAAAATTCACACTGATGTTCAGCTGCTTTTATTTTCCCCTCTCTCCACCTATAAAATGGGTACTAATCCATTCCTACCTTCTAATTTCCTTGGCCTCCTGTGTCTCCATGGAGTGCGAGAAAGAACTTACTGGCCTGTGTCATTGTCCAGGCAAAGTTTATACACAGCCACGTTGTGCAGGGAGACAGATTAACTGCAGAATGCCTCCGTGCTGGGGGCTTCTGGCTGAATGTGTTCTCCACTGTTCCTAGGTGGCAGAAACTGCAGAAACCAACGAAATGGTCAATGGAGCTGCAGAACAGAGGACGAGTTCCAAAGAGTCCAGCCCCGTTCCTTCCCCGACGTCAGACCGCAAAGCCAAGAGTGGCGTTCAGGCCCAGACTGCTGCTACCCTCCCAGCCAAAACCCAGGAGTTCCCCTCAGCCCAGATGGAGGGCTTCTTACACCGCAAACACGAGTGGGAGACACACAGCAAGAAGGCCTCCAGCAGGTACAGTGCTCGATGTGTAACACAGGCAGGGCAGCCCAGGGCTCTGCCCAGGATGGCACACAACCATCTCCGGCCTTCTCCCAGCTCCCTGAGACCTCCCAGGCTCCTGTTGCTCTAGGGGTGGGGCTGCAGGGCTGAACACGGCATGTGGGGCACTGCAGTCTGAAGATATTTGGTACAACAGGCAGCAGTGGAATTTGTCAGGTGGAAAACTGAGGCAGAGAGATACCATGACTTTCCCACTCCACATGATGGATTTGTGGCAGTAGTGGGATTTGATTCCAGATCTCTCAAGTTGTACGTTACTACAAGAAAAGAAAACCATGTAGGTGTGAGACTAGAAATGTTCGTATTCTCCTGACATTTTCTATTTGCACATTACCACTTTCCACCTACTCTGTAATCTGTTCAGCATGAACAGGGATGATTGGTGCGCCATAGTCAATTCCATTCCCAAGGAGTGTCCTGCAGGTCTCAAACAGGCAGAACTTTGAGATCTGTCTGCACTGAAAAAGCAGACTGGGGTCCTTCATCACGTGAGAGAGCTCTCGAAACCAGATTTATGGCTTGGCTGGCAAGGGAAATGTTCACAGCAAGTGCTGAGCTGCAGCAACATCTGTGAGATTTGGTAGGAGCTAGAGCACTTGGCAGAGCTGAAATCCCAAGTGAATACAGCCGTGCCAGGATTTTTGTGCCACTGGGGTTGTTCACACTAGACAACACCTTTGAGGCAGTGACAGCCACCAGTACTATTGTCTGGGTACTCCTATTTCCAGCAATTGCTAATTTTTACAGTTGTATTAGAGAGTGAGGTGGATGATGCCACTAAGAGTGTTTATGTCAATCAAGGATTTCACACACAGTCCATTCCGTTCCATTCATCAGTTTGCAGCACAGTGAGAATTCCTTCTACAAGAGAGCACTGCTGTTTAAAGGTCAGTCATTTTCTGTCTCAAGAATGCAAAGTACCCAGTGTGCCAAACAGTCCTCCCACTGTGGGGACTGGCTGATGTGCTGTCACAGGGAGCTCTGGGAATCTCGGTTCCCTTTGGCTTTTGTCTGGAAGCTGTGCTTCCATGAAAGAATTCCCTTTCGTGCAGTTCATGGGACAGCATAGGCTGTATTCACATCCTCACACTGAACACTCTCCCTTAACTTACAGAATTAACTATGTTTGGTTTCTCCAGTTCTGCAGGTGAGAGCATTGGATTTATAACTGCTCTTGTTGTTTCCTGTGTCTCAAAGGTCGTGGCATAACGTGTACTGTGTCATAAACAACCAAGAGATGGGCTTCTACAAGGACTCGAAAGCTGCTGCCTCTGGCATCCCTTACCACAACGAGATCCCCGTCAGCTTGAAGGACGCAGTCTGCGAAGTAGCGGTCGATTACAAAAAGAAGAAGCATGTGTTCAAGCTCAGGTAAACCTGGGGCAGTGTTCTGGTGGGTGTGTTCACCAGGAAACCCAGCCTGGGAACTGACCATGAACGTTAGCTGCAGCACCTGCTTTTCTGAGCAAGCTCTTCCCAACACTGAGTTGTGGTCTGTTTATCAGGCCAAGAAAGCACAAAACAGTGTTACAATAATCAGAGCACTTTCATCGGGGACAAGACCAAATGTGTGTGCCTGGAGTTAGGGGCCTGCATTTCACAGTGCTGGGTTTTTCAGCTGTTCCTTCTTGAACTGATGGAGAGCAGTGATTGTGGTTCTTCTCTTTTCCAAACAAGTCTCTTGTTTAATTTTTTCAGTATGATTTTAGGAGACTACTGAAGACATCTCATTTTCAGGTCTGGAACATACAGTTACAGACCATTTCACGCAAATGTGTGAAAGACCTGTTGCTCAAAGGTTAAAAAAACCAGATTTTTCCTGGGAAACTCTTTGGTTTACTGAACAATCTTCTAGTGCCAGCAGTTAAAAAATATTTATCATTACACAGCTGTGAGGTAATCCTTTCAAAGAAGACTTACTTTATTAAGTGATTGGGTCATGTATTCCAAGACAGGTGTTTTGGGTTGGTTTTTTGGCAGAGCAGGGGCTGTGGTGGTGGTGTCATTTTATATTGGTACAGGAATCCTCTAAAGATCATAGAATCCCTGTCTGGGGAAAATTTGCTTTGTAGAAAATATATGTGGAAATATATAGCAAATATTTAAGGAAATGTACCTTTCTTGAAGACAAGCCTGCAGCTATGTGATTCATCCTTTAGACTATTTTAAACCTCTCTGAATTGCTAATGGAAGTATATGCTGTTCCAAATGCAAAGTTAGGCAGAAAAACCAACTGCCCTTTTTTGTCAGTGCTCCATCCCCTGCATCAGGCCCCTCAGTTACTTGCATGTAGATATTTTAGATATTTCCTTTACTCAAGCACTGTTATTTTACTGTTTAATCCTTAATTTAATTTCATAATGAGTTGTTAAAATGCTTGCTTCTTGTTGGGAAAGATGAGGAAGCCTGCAGCAGAGCTTCTGCTTCCCCTGCCTCCTGGTTCCTCTGGCGATATTCAGTTAGTTTTTCATTTCTATGTATCATCACATACACATTGTTAAATGTATCCCAGTTAAACCACCTGAGTGAAATCAGCACAGGAATCAAACAGAAGGGAGATTCTGGCCTTCACTGTGAGGAGAGGCAGCTGCTCATCACTAATACTCAGAGTAGGACCTTGAGCCAGCACCACCATAGCTACAAGAGCAGAGTAGCTGCAGAATTCTGCAGCATTTTCACCACAGTCATGAAAACTCTGGGTGCTGCCTGTGACTTTTTTCTTTTGAAAGTATTGAGTAAACTTTGATAACGTGTTATGCAAAGGAGAAAAGATGTACCTGAAAGAGCAAATACTGAGCCAGCCGCCATGTGGGAACACAGGCACCACCCTGAGCATGTCCAGAGCCCAGAGCTACCACGTGTGTGGCTGCAACAGGGGTTGTTGGGGGCATTTGGCACGTGGGCACTGTCCCGTGCGCTCCTGTGTGCCTCGGGCTGCTCATGTGCTAGAGCCAAACAAACAGGAGTTGAAGCAGTGTGACCACTACTGAGCTAAATTTGTGATGATGTTTTCTTTCCAGATTGACCGATGGCAACGAATACCTCTTCCAAGCCAAAGATGATGTAAGTGTGGTTTTCTTATGGTTTATTACTGTGCTGTCTGTGCTGTTGTATCATGGGGAGAAGCAGCTTCTAAGAGCTCTGTGTGTGGGTGATGTGTAGGCCCAGGCCTGCTCAGGTACAGCCTCTAGGATGTGTCTCTGGAGGTGCACAGCCAGAGGGGATGAGTTGGGGCTGCTTTTCCTTGCGTTTCCACCCATGTCTGTTCCCCCTCCGCGCTGTCACGGGAGTCAGAGGGGTGTGCTGGTTGTAACGGTTTTGTGCCTTTGGGGCTTCTTGAAGGAGGAGATGAACACGTGGATTCAGGCCATCACATCAGCGATCTCTTCGGACAAAATCGAAGTGTCCCCGACCACCCAGAGCACTCCAGCCTCCAGCCGTGCCCAGACCCTGCCTGCCAGCGTCACAATAACCAGCGAGTCCAGCCCTGGCAAGCGGGAGAAAGACAAAGAGAAAGACAAAGAGAAAAGATTCAGCCTTTTTGGTAAAAAGAAGTGAATTCCATCTCCACACACTGCACTTCTCTGACCGTTCCAGTGGAATTCCAGCATGCGAGCTCAGAACCAATACGTTACTCTCTGTGCCTCATGTTCCTCAATGTGATTGACATTTTTTTATTTATAGAGCGTTTTAAAATAAAAAAAGCCAACAAAAAAAAAAAAAAGAATCTAAAGTTACAAACGTATGAGGTGCATTGGGCAGCTTCTGTAGGAGAGGGAGGACCAGGTTTTGGGGTTTGTTTTTGTTTGGGTTTTTTTGTTTGTTTTTGTTTTTTTTTTTTTAAATGAAGTTAATGTAGATTAGATCTTAATATTTAAACTGTTCCTCAATTTTGTGAGGCTGTCTTGGAAAATAACCCACTCCTAGTGCTATTGGTAATGCAAGGCAGCGGTGCTTTCGAATCTACTGTGCACATGAGAAACCAATGTACAAATTCTCAAAGGCATTCACTTCCAGTTAAGGTTGTTATGCTGAGTCCTGGCTAGTAGAGCCTTCCCTTGCGATTCTAACAGGAATTAAAATGGTAGTGTGTTCTCTTTGCTGTAACAGAGTGCAGTTATGCGTTGACTCACAGCCCAACATTGGTTTAACACCACCCGAAGCGTCCCCACATCGAGAACGACAGATAAGAATGTTGGTGTTCAAAATGGATTAACAGGCTGGTACAGTTTTAAATAAGCTGTAATTTCAAATTTCTTTTTTTTTTTTTTTTTTTTCCGAAATACATTATATTGTATGTTTCAGATAATTCTAGTACAAAGTATAATAAGACTAGATGTATAATAAACCCTTTAAAATCATCAATAAGTGTAAAAGTGGAACTGAAGCATTTACTGGAAAAGTAATGTTACTCAAATGGTTACTTGCTTGTCAGCTGCAGCACTGTGTGTTATAATTTTGCTACATTACCTTGCTCTTTGATACATAGTGTGCATTTCTGTCACTGTAACTATTGTAATGAAAAATTTTCATCTTACTGCACAATCAAAAATTACATTTAATAGGAATGAACTTTCAATGACTGGGCCTGTAGTCAAGAGTAGTACTGGAACTGGCTTTCAGTTGTATCGAACTGTACCTCTAGACTTTTACCCTATCTGTTAAATATATGCGATGTCATTAAATGCTTTTAAAACTAAATATGCTGGGTAAGTTTCTTATTTCGTTTCTGACAATGTTAAATCATAATTTTGAAAGAGGATCAAAAATAAAGTTATTTTAAAATGTCATCTCTCCTGTGCACTGAAACTCATGTCTTCAAATGTAATTCCATTCTTTTGTGCAAAAGTTCATTCTGAAATAGTTGTTTTCTCTCTTCCCACTTTTCTTTCCTTTCACTTCCCACCTGCCCTCCCTTTTACCCTGCCTCCCCAATTAAGTGCCAAAAATAAAGAGAAAAATAATTAAATTAATATTTTGGAAAATATTCTGATACAGATACTTTTTGTGGGAAGTGAAACCAGCAGAGTAGATAAGAGTAAGCACATAAGAGGCTGGGGCAACGGAGTTCCCTGAACATTTACCTGATGGAGGTAAAGCTCCATGTTCCAGTTGGCAGCAAAAGGACATAATTTTGAGTAAGCACCGGTCTTCAACTTTCTACCCACCTTTTGCTGAAGTGCTTATGTCCTTTCCTTACCTTGGATGCCACCTAGGGAACCATCTAATAGGAATAGCTCTAAGAAACTCCAATATGTTTTACATCATTGAAATGTAAGGAACCTGGGTTTTAATGTATTGTGATTGTTAAAATCTGCTGAAGTATTAATTTTGGTAGGAAGCAGATAAACTGCAAACTCACGTGTTTCCAAGTGACAGTTTCCTGAACATGTGACAATACAGTGTCTTTATTTTCATGGGGTGTACAGCATTCTCTGGGTTTTTCTTGTTTTCTGAAGTTTTTGGTTATTAAACAATGGAGTATTCATGTATGCAAGCTTTTACTCTGTGATGTTATATTGTTCAGTCTAATTCTTAGTAAAATGTAGGCCAACACTGCTAGTATTGTGAATACAAAATTTATTACATTAGAAAAATGTGGTTTGGCCTCCTGAAGTTTAGCCTTATTAGAGACTATGAAACAATTTTGTGTTGATTAATGTGCACAGAGATGTTGATGCCATACATGTGTGTCACTTCAACTGAGCTGATGCAATGAGCAGCCAGGCAGATGGATCTCAACAGCCTGTAGTGTGTGGTTCTGTAGTGATTTGGTTGAACATCGCCTTTAGAGTTGTTTTCTTGTTTGTCTCACTCCTTACTGGAAGTTGTTCCCAAGAATGACTTGAATAAAAATCCTTTCTGCTTAGGGACTGATTGGAATTTGCTGAGGAGCAGGAGTGAATCCCAGTAAGCCTTGGAACCCCAGGGAGCAGTTCCCTGCAGAGAGAGGTCAGGAGGAGCCTCCCCGGATAGAGCCAAGTCAGAGAAGTCAGATCAGTGCGCAGATCCGTGTGCCAGGGCAGGAGGAGAGGAGTGCGGGAATCGCTTGGATCGTGTGAAGAGAGGGACTGCTGCTGGAAAATACCAGCAAAGGTGGGTGATGGAAATGGGGCTGAAACTGGAGCAGGCTGTCGTTGCCACCAGTGTCACCTGCTCTGAGGTAGCGATCACACTTTGTGACACCAGTGACCTTGGCTGGACCGCTGACAGATGGAATGTTCTGTTCCTCCCAGAGCTGCACTGAAGGGTGAGGATTTCTAGCACAGTGTAACACATTACTGCAGCTGGTTTGTACCTAAGTTGTGATAGTTCCTCTGGAGATACGTTGCAAAAGTCATGCAGAACCTGAACCTTCAAATTTTCGAAGAAAATTAATTAAGGCAAGCCACTTCCCAGCTGTGTTGCTTGTCATTGGTAAGAAGAGGAACTGTCCTGTAGTCAGATCAGTCTCCTTCTTTTCCATCTTTGAGGGACCCTCACGTCACATTCTAAGCTGAGGGAAAGTGCCAGAGGGCACTTCCAGGCAAATTGAGCACAGCGTGGGGAAAAAACCCAGAACTCCTTAGCCATGAGAATTTAGTATGTGTTGGTGGGAGGGTTTTCTTTTAGATTAATGCCAATAACCTGGTAATCCATCTGTTCTGCACAGGGAATATGCTCTGTGGTAGGGCTGTACTTTGTATGAGAAAGATTAATCTTCATGTTAAAGGAAAAGAAAGGAATTATTAATCTCTGTTCCTGTGTAATGTTGGTTTAGATGTTTTTTCCCTTCACCATGATCTCCTTTCTTATGGTTGAGTTCTCAGATTTTAAATGGGTGCAATCTTTCAGAATCTAACTTTGCAATAAATAACTTGCAGGTATGAGAGTTTTGCTACTTTTAGTGAGTGGGTTGTTTTGTTTGTTTGTTTGTTTGTGCTACCTTTGCTAATCACAGGTGGCTGAAGAAATACAGAATCTTAAATCCGAATGAGTTGGAACAAACATTAATCCTTTTCATTTAAAAAACATAACCAGAAAATCAGGCTGTGCTAAATCCCTGGTTAATGTTAAGAATGAAATTACTGGGAGAAGTGAACCCCTGAGCCCTGTCCGTGGACTGCCCAGTGGAGGACAGCCCTCAGCGGGTCCGGGTGTGTCCGGAGAGCCTGGAGCAGGAGCAGTGGCAGGGGCTGCGGGGGTGCCGAGCGCCTGAGCTGCCGCGCCCGGGCGGGCGCCGCGGAGCCGCCCGAGGCGCACGTGGGCGCATCCGCAGTGTGTCATAATGCAGCACAGCCCGCCCGCAGCCCTGCCGGGCCGGGAACGGGGCCGGGGCCGCGGGGCAGCCCCGGGACACACGGCCAGGACAGCAAACGGGCTGCTCGGCGTTCCGTCACCTCATGGAACGAAAGGAAAGCACTCTGTGCGTCGGCGCCTGCAGGATCCTCCCCTGCTCAGCACCACCCCCCAGCTGATCAGCCCGGTGGCGGTGAACACCACAGCTACAGTGCAGTGTGAATACACATTTTTCTGTGTCTGAAATATCATTTACTTTATATTCCAAAGTAAGGAATGTCACACTATACTTTTTCTCTGTTAGATGAGACGCTGGAGTGGCTCATTACGTTGTAACGGCAAAAATTATCTGGACCTAACACGAATTTTGTTACAAGTCTGTTGTTGCTGCTGCTGTTCTCGCACGCCCAGCTGAGACAAAACTGTGCCTTGCTCACCGAGTGCCGGCATCGTCCATGAGAGGTCACTGTATCCAGGGAGATGCTGAGCCGGCGCAGCGCACCGAGGGTTGTGGGTGCGCTCCAGAGAAGGAAGAGCTCGGATCGAAGTTCCCTTCACTCAGGAAGTCAGATTTCTAAGGAGTTATGTAAACTCGTGGCAAGATTTAGACACGTCTCAGCTGAATTGTCGTAGGAGGGGAGTTGAGTGAAGTATGGCAGCCAGTATACAGAAAGGTGAGGAACTCCGCCATCCTTGCTGTGGCAGGTAAAAGGAGGTTCTGTAGGAAGATCAAGCTTTCTGCAGTGATTTTGAATCGGTCGCTGAGCATCCACGAAGAGATGGCAAAAAGGCAGCCCCCCAGGCGGGAGGAAGGCAGGCAGTATCCCGTAGAGAGGGGGTCTGGGAGGCCTCGGGCCGCTGTGTGTGAGTGCGGAGGTGTGATGGGTAGCTTTGCTCCATCTGCCGTTCCTGGCTGTCCTGCACAGCTCTGGCACAGCAGTAGAACCAATCTGTCGTGGCTGGTCAGGACTTTCCCTCCAGGCTGGTTCTGGAAAGAGCCCGGTCTGCCAGGTCTCTCCAAAATGCGTGTGAGGATGGAAAATGCTCCATTTTATCTTCTCTTCTTTTTTCCTAAAGCTGTTTCAGGCTGGATCCAAGCATTTCATTAATGCAAATCAGTATTTCTGCCCAGAAGGAATAAGAGCTTAGAGCCAATTTCCCCGTTATGATTTTGCAGTTAAATTGTAAAATCACCGAGAGGCATCAGTCAGGATTGGATTAATGTAATGCCAGGCAACAAATAAACAGAACTAGATCACAGCTTCTGCTTCTGATCCCTCCCCTGTGTTCTTAGGGATTTTCTATAATTTAAAAAAGCATTTGCAGCTCAAATAAGAGGTACCAATTTTGAAATACCAATTAATACGCCATCTCTGCATCTGCTGTACATTCATCCATAAAAGTAGGAGTTATAAAGGCTATTTTGTGGAGCAGAGATCTAGGACATAACACAGATGTTTCTGGGAGGGAAAACCTCAGTGTTCATTGTTAATCACAGCTCTTGGATGTGTACAGAGTGGGCAGGATGTATCACAGAGGATTTGAGTTCATTTGACATGTGGTTTTTACTGGCATCTTCTATACAAAGCTTGCTTTAAAGAAGCAAACTAAACAAAACAAAAAACCAAAAAAACACCCCCCCCCCAAAAAAAAACCCCCCACAAAAAAACACCCCAAA
>VYXF01012136.1:248719-335796 GCA_013397295.1 Polioptila caerulea | reverse complement strand
TCAGGGCTGGCGTCGTGAGGGCTCCGGCCGCCCCCCGCCCGCCCGGGGCCGGCGCTCCTGCCGGAGGCGGCTCCCGACGCTCCGGGGCTCGCATTCCCCGCGGGCGGGTGTCCCGCTGCCGTGTCCTGGAGTGCTGCCGGCGCCGTGACCCCGTGTGCGAGCGGTGCCGGCAGCCCGCTCTTCAGCTCGGTCGGTCGGTGTGAGGCGTGTTGTGTGGGAAAAGGTACAGGGGTCGTCAGCCTTGGAATTCCCTCTTCCCGTCCGTCTGGCGCTGTGCACTGTGAATGGGTGTTTGGTTCTGCTCCTCTGCATCCTCTTCCCTGCGCTTGTGGCCTTCTGGAGTGAGTTTCTGGAGGGCTGGGTTTGGGCTCCTGTGCAGTGATGCTTTAAAGCAGTGGATGTCTTATCACCAACAAGCAGCAACCAAGCTCGACAGATAATGGTAATATGAATTCTGCTTTAGGAAAGGCAGAAGGCAAGAGAGGAAATCCAGTCCTTATAATATCTTTTCAAAGGATAACAGCGGAACGAAAAAAAAAAAAAAAGCCACAATCTCCTCTAGTTCATGGTAACTTGGAGTGTTTTTGTGACTGAAAACGGGAAAATAAGATTGTCTTAATTACATAGTTGCTATAGACGCCAAAAGGAGAAAGTTTTTGGTTGCTGGGGGTGAGGGAAGGTGGGGTAATTATTCCCATATTTATGCTGGCTGTTGTATATGAGATGATATTGAAAGAGAGGATTTGTATGAGGACTCGGAGCACTAGATCCTGTTGAAAAGCCTCAGAAGCCCCCCGGACCACAGCACCCATCCAAGAACAGTTCCCCCATCCAAGGAGAACTCCCCCATCCAGGCAGCGCTTCCCCCCTCCAAGCAGAGCTCCCCCATCCGAGGAGAGCTCCCCTCATCGAACGAGAGCTCCCCATCCAAGCAGAGCTCCCCCGTACAGGCAGTCCCTTTGCGTTTCAAACACACGTGCACTCTGCGGGTTTTGTGTTTTCTTCTCTAGCACGGGTTTTGTGTTTTCTTCTCTTCCAGCTCTGTCCCCCAGGATAGATATGTTAAAAAGAAGAGCGCCCAGGAAGCTTTGTGCAGGAAGCCAAGAAGGTGCAACACGGGAGACGCAGCGGGGAGACTTTGGCAGGTGGTGCTGGTGACGCACAGAAGTTACTTTGCCTTCGGAAAGAAAAGAAGCCGGGTCTGCTGCCTATGTAGGTGTGTTTTTGTGCCCCCGAGAAGTTGCCCGGGTCGCGCAGCGGCGGCGGAGCGGCGGCGGCTCGTCCTGGGCAGCGGCGGCAGCAGATGATGGTGGCGGCGCGGCGGTAGCGCGGCGGCGGCGGCGGCGGCGGCGGCATCCCGGATCCGCGGATGCGCTGCCCATCCCCATCCCCATCCCCATCCCCGTGCGGAAGGGACACCTGAGGCTTCGGCAGGCGGGCGGGGATCACCGCCGTTCGGAAGGGGAGAGCGTGCCGGGGGAAGGCGGGCCGGCGCTCGGCTGTGTGTGCCGGTGGGCAGGGGGCTGGTTATCATGGCGGATCGGACGGCTCCGCGCTGCCAGCTCCGGCTGGAGTGGGTGTACGGCTACCGGGGCCACCAGTGCCGCAACAACCTGTACTACACGGCAGGGAAAGAGGTGGTGTACTTCGTGGCTGGAGTCGGCGTGGTTTACAACACCAGGGAGCACAGCCAGAAATTCTTCCTCGGGCACAACGACGATATTATCAGGTAAGGGGGCTGACTTCTCTGGTGGTGGGGTGGGGTGGGGTTTAAAGGGAAGGGAGGAGAATGTAGTGCTGGCAGAATACCCCCTCCTCGCCTCTTACAGCTCGGCTTGTACCTGCCGTTTTAGAGCAGCTCAGATTTGTTAGCAGCAGTCTCTGCGAGAGCTGAATCTCTAGATATTGTTGATTATCATTATTTTGTAGCGAAGCTTGAAAATGTTGCAACACTAAGGGAGGGAAGGTTAAGTTTTTCTATTGCACTGCACCAAAAGCAAAGCACTTCATTTCAGCGCTGGAAATATCTCAGTGCAACAGTGCTGCAAAATCGTGGCTCCAGTACCTTGATGTTTCCAGAGCTGGGACACCAGCTCATCAATTCTGACCTCGTACAAAAGGCAGGTGTAGCTTTCCTTGCCCTCAGCTAATCCCAGCACGAGCGTGCCATAAATCTGACATGTAGCTCAAACTAATCTGGTTTTAATACCATCCAGAAAATGGAAATTAAAATCAAGTTCTGCTGTTTGCATCCAGGCAAAAAAATCCCAAGTGTGCTGGTGCAAGATGGCTACAGAAGGACAGGTCTTGCTCCTCATCTGTCCAGTTCGTTGTTTCTTTCTCTCAAATTCTGCCTGAGAAGTGGATTTAATTGATGCTTTGGTCCTACAGGAATGCTGAATTTTTACTGCACCTCACAAGATAAAAATGCAGTTACAGTGTTGCAGGTAGTCTTTTAAAAAGTCTGTCCAGAATACAGAAATTTACATCAGAAAAACAGAAAATTAATGTAGCTACTACTTGATGAGAGAAATCTGAGCCTAGAATATCCTCATGAAGGATGTTGCCTGGTGATGCCACTCCTCTGAGCACAGCTATCTGCTGCCCTCCCTGTTCACCCAGTTCAGCATGAATGAAGCGTTTCCTGGATGATGTGAAGCCAGAACGGTCCCAGGCGACTCATGCTGTGGGAGTGCTGTGGAAGCATCTGCTGAAGCCAGAGTTTTGACACTCTGTAACCAAACCACACAATTGTCACGTAATCCTTGTTTGAAGAAAACCATCCACTTTTCCCAGGAAGAGCTTTTGGCTGCTGTGTATCCTTGTAGCATCCTTATTCCCCTCTCTAGGATGCATTAAAGTGGCAGCATTTCATCAAGTACAGCATGTGCATCAAAGTTTATTTTGGTTCTAAAGGTATTATCAGCTCCAAAAGGCTGCTGAAAATAGATTCTGGGCTGCTCAGAGAAGAGTCAGTATTTTAGAGGCATCTGCAGGATCATGAAACTAAAAGTTTTGCTTGTTGTATGCACATAAAATTTGGTACTCCTTGGAATAGGAAGTGTAATCCGTGTAGAGAGTTGTGTACTTCTGTGCTTATGTTTGAATCGTTATTGTAATACCTGACAGCACCTCCCTCCCCAAACCAAATTGTGTTGTACAGCTTCTGTACCCCTCAAGGCCTTTAAGTCACGTTAGGAATCTGCTTTTGGCAGCGTCATCCTTAGAAGGTTCAGCAGGGATAGAAAGAATGAATGCCTCGTATTTGTACTTTGACACTGCTTCTGCCTACTGTGCTCTTGAGAGGAAACTGGAAGCATGTGTTCAAAGCAGTTGTGTCTTGAGGGACTTGCTGAATGTCCAGCTCATGCTTTGGAGAGATGGGTTTTGTTTCTGATCTGCAACACCATCACAATTCTGGTGGAAAACTGTAGTTTCCACTAAGGATGAAACATTTGGGTC
Source organism: Polioptila caerulea (assembly GCA_013397295.1). NCBI lineage: Eukaryota > Metazoa > Chordata > Aves > Passeriformes > Certhiidae > Polioptila > Polioptila caerulea. The sequence continues at coordinate 332,334 of VYXF01012136.1, read as the reverse complement.
CAGAAGGCATGAGCAGAAGCCAAGCAACAGCTCCTATCAGCTCTTAGTGGCCAAGAACTGTTGCTGTCACCCCGTGGGGTTTAAGGAAGGACAGATTATCCAGAATGCTGCTGGAACATTCTGTTGTTTGCACCACAGCATGGATGGTTGCCTCCTTTGCCTCTGGTGCACTGTGCAGTCCCTACTGATGTAACAGCCCATCACTGTAAGTACTTTAAAGTAGATGATGCCTTGTGTGGTCATTGCTGATATGACTAATAAATGTGGGAATTTAAATTATCACATTTAAAGCTTCACAACTCTCATCCATTTGAGATGAATGGGATGAATGTACTTATCCAATTTTTCTGGGTTTGTTGGGATTTACTTGCTTGAGGCCAGCTTCTAAACAGCAGGGTGTGCATTTGCAGTCCAACAGGTTGTAATTTCTAAGAAGGTTTGAAACACTGTTTAAAAAAGCACACTTGGATTTTGGAAAGTACTGTGAAGTTACTGAAACTGGGAGACCTTCAAGTGGGAAGATCTTCTGCTTCCAAGGACTGCTCTTATCTCCTTCTGTGATTTTTTTGGTGGTTTTGTGAATGCTGTTTTGTTGAAAAAAGAGATGATAAGCCCATGATTCTCAGAAGTAATACTGTGTTTTACCTTGAAGTGTTTATTGAAGTCATGAAAGGGGATATTTGCCCTTGGTGAAAAGGGCAGGTGTGTATGCTTAACATGTTCTCAAAGAGTAATAGTTCTGTCTCTTGTTTTGCATCAAAATAATGCAGCTGGACATAATTTAGTTTGGGCTGAAGCAGACTAGAATGTATTGAATTAAATGGTGTTGTATTGGAGAAATGCCATTTTTTCCAAGATTCACATTTGAAAGGCGAGTTCTGCCTGTACAAGAACTGAATGTTCTGCACTCAGCTAATAAGGTCGATGTTCTGAGCAGGAACAAGGGAGCTCAGAATTGTCCTGTTTTCTGTGCAAAGCCACCACCAGGTGCTGTGCTTCCAGTGCCTCCTCTTTTACCTTCAGGAGGAGGTGAGGTCCTGAACCACCAACTTAACCTTTTAAGTGACCCAGCCCTGCAGAAGAGTTTGTGAGTAACCTCCAGAGCATTACCTTGGACAGTGGTCAAAAACTTCCAAAAGAACAGGTTTTCTTACTTTTATATTGTGCATCACTTGTGGAACAGTGATGAATTAGATCAATCCTTGTTTTTCTCTCAATTAGGTGTTGAATGGAGACAGTTCTTTCCTATAATTTTTCTGCAATTTGTGCGTGTAAAAGCTACAGCAAACAGCAAAAATTAAAATATAACCAGCGGAGATACTTCTCACTGTCACTTAAAATACAACTGATTTTGTCTGTTTCTGCAGCAGTAATTTGTTAACCGAGATTCCCAACTCTGAGACATTTTTCTTCTAGTGTGACGAAGTTATTTCTCCCTGTTTTTGAGTGCCAAGAATTTCTGCAGTATTGAACAGTTGTCCTGCACATGTTACATTGTTGTACACCCTAGTTTCTTGTGGAATCTGAGGTTTTGAGGGTTTTTTTTTTAAAATACAATTACAGAGGCAGTTTTGCCTCCACGCCAGTCTCTCGTGGGGCAGCAAGCCTGCTCCCTGTCCCAGGTCTCTGTACTAGCAGCAAAGCCCTCCTGTTATCCACGGATTCGAGAGCTGTTGTTGATGTAAGGCTGCTCACCGTGTACCAGCAGGGTCGGATTTATGAGAATATTGCTCCGAGTGTGCTGGGGGGGTGCCCTGTGCTGACAGATTGAGATTAAAACCGCGGCCCTGCCAGTGGGGATGGGATTTACTGGGCTGCGGGAGCCACTGGAGGCCTGGCTTGTTCTCCACAAGGGTCATTTCAGGAGATGGGATATGTGTCAGGATGTGGTTTTCCTTTCTTCTGTGGGGAAAAAAGGAGAAATACGCTTCAAGCAATCTTGTGTATTGCTGAGCACAGTAAATATAATTTTGGAATTAGTAAATGCATGGCAGAGCTGTGCAAATGCATACTTCAGAGACAGAAGGTCTGAATTGTACTTTAAAATTTTTTTTTAAAATTATGTGTTATAATATTTCTGTTATGCCTATTTGAAGGCATCTGAAATACTTTAAATTTCTGTTCAGTTGCTACCATTTGGATGGTGACAGCAGTTGTTTGTTGTAGAGTGGTGTTCAGGTTACTGTGGTAATTGTTTATCACCAGTGCAAGGGAGCTGCACTGTCTGGTTTCTTCAATATCTGTATTAATGCATCAGGTGTGTTGGAATGTACAGTTACAGTGTCCTATTGAAAGTGATTCAGAAATACTTAGATCAGTTAAAAGTGGAGAGAAACTCAGCAAGCATTTGTCACTATATGTTGATGAGAACGGTCATCATTTAACCACAGCCTTTAACCAGAGCAGTCTAAACCTAATTTTTTAATACATTTTTTTACATTTCCTATCTGTTAAGTCTCTGCAATTTTTTTACTTCTTTTATTTCAACTTGATTTCAGATGGCCAGGAGTCCTGATGGTCGGGTAGTTGTGTGTAATCACTCTTTACCAGGATGAAAACTCACAGAAAATGTTTTCATATGAGTTAACTTAATTTTAAATTAAAAAAAAATCTATTGGAATGCTTCTGTGTGAAAGCAGGAGGGGATTTGAGGTCTGTAGAAATGTTTTCTGCTGACTTGCCAACTGCTCGGGTTTTTGGGAACCTTGGAAAAGGGCAAAAATGCCTCTTTCTCTTCCCACCTAGAGACTGTTCTTAGGAACATCAGCTTGTTTTTCATGAGATGCATTTCTACCCCAGGAACATTTTGTTGTCTGCATCAGCTGCATCCAAGAGACACGTTGGATTCGAATTCCCCTTTAGAGGTGGTATTTATAAAGGCCTGGGAACAGACCTCTGAAGCTTTAGGGAGGCCTGATCTTCAGGCTGAGTGTATGATCATGTCAAGCTTCTTTAAGCATTCCAGCAGCACAGTGAACCTTGGAATGCTTAACCTTATTGCTGGAACTTCTGTGGGTGCTGGCGGTGAGGTCTGTTCTTCCTTCTGTGACAGATGGATGGAAATACACTAAAATGATGGTCATTAAAACAGAACGTAAAATAAAGGCTGCTCTCAGAGTGGTGCAGCAACCCTGTTATTTTGGCTGCCTAACACTCCTTGTTACAAAAGATTTTCCTGGATTTTTTACAGGGCATTTTTTGAGTGCCTCCATTATTTTAGCAGACTTGAATGTTCAAGGCATAACCCTACATGAAAATTGCTGACTGGCACTGCAGTTTGTATGTAGTCATGCTAATATTGATGCCTCCACATGGAAATTGGGTGTCTATTCGTGCCAAACATCTGCTTCCCCATCCTCAGAAACTGCCTTCCATATGCAGAGATAAACCTTGCAAGTGTCCTTTACTGTGGTGGTAACCTACTACTCACAAATATTGACTGCAAAATAACAGTTCTGGGCAAGATGAGCTGTACTTTTGAAGAAAGAAGAATTTTCTGGGGTTTTATTAAAGAGATGTAGTTTATTTTAGAAATTAACAGTAGTAAAAAAGACAGTAAAATACACCCTCAGTTTTTTACAGCTCTGCCTGCAGTTAAGGCTGGAGCTCTTTAGCTTTCACCCTGACTAAGCAGACCATGCATCCTTCTCTCTATCCTAAGAGCTCCTTAACTGGAAGTTAGTCACAGTCAGCTGCTGTCTGACCAGAAAAGGTGTTAAATGTGAATTTCTTTCACTTTTCCTTTCATCTCTCTAGTATTTGAGCACTATTTATAAGTTCCTGAAAGGACCTTTTGGCTTCTCCCAACGCTGGAATCTATGATTGGGTAGAAGTGGAGCTTTCTCTGGGGCTTTTCTCTGGCAGCAGATCAGAGATGTCACCACTGGGCCCTGCTCTCTGGCCCTGGTCACACTGGTGCCAGACATGTACAGGTGTGGCTGCACTTAAATGAGGTGTCAGCAGTGGGTTCCTGATCCCTCTGGGATTCTGAGGGATTCTCATCTGTTTAGAAATCCTTTATTTAAAAAAAAAAGTTGAAATGCTGTTCAGTGAAACTGCTCTTTCCTAATGGCTGTAAAACAAGTTTATTATACACAATTGTGTTCCTGATTCAAGGTCTTGTGCAGATGCAGTGATTGTTTCATGTGTGCTGGCCTTGTACTTCCTCAGGAGGTTTGTTTGAGTTTTTAAAAATGTGTGGCATCTGGGAGTGGCCACAAGTGTCTAAGAGGATATCACACTGAGTCTTTATGAAAGCTGTCTTTAGCTGGAAGAGCTGTTTCAAAGCTTTGCCTTGACAGACTGAAGAGGTCTGTGTGGTTCTGTCTGGGATCTCAAGCTGCTTTAGAAGGGGCATCTGTGTGCTGCGTTCCTTATAATGCAGTGCCTCCTTCCTAAGAGGGGAATAATGTCACTGCCTTTCCCCAGGGAGTTCTCCTGGTGCTTTGGTGGGGTGTGTGGCTGTGGCCTTGCAGTGAGCTGTCCCTCTGCTGTCACCTGCCCTGCTTGGGCTGGCTGTGCAGATGTCAGGCTTGGTACAGCTGAGCCTCTAACACAGAGCTGCTGTTTCCAGACATGCCCCAGGTTCTGCTTTGCACGGCCCTTTTACATCTTAATACCAGAACCAAGGTTTAAAGAATTGCACCTGGGCTTTGGGGTTGCAGAAAAGAGAAGTTTACAAAAGATACTTAGAACAAGTAGTGCACTCAGATCCCAGACAGGAGTACTGCTGTGTCTTCTGCTGTGTTGGGTTAATGGAACTCCGTGGGTCTGGCAGGTTTCATTAATTGTGTCAATTGGTAATAACTCAGTGAGCATTTGCAAAAGATGCACAACAGAGCACTGTTACCTTCCATATGCATTCCCCTTTCTTCTTTGAGACTTAATGAGATTTTTGGTTGTTTAATGTTTTTAAATAATGGTGTTAAAGAAATGCTCCTTTCCTTTCCTTTCCTTTCCTTTCCTTTCCTTTCCTTTCCTTTCCTTTCCTTTCCTTTCCTTTCCTTTCCTTTCCTTTCCTCAGTTGGTTTCTATATTACAGGTCATGCCATTCAGAATGTGCTCAAAATTTTGTGGGACTTCTTTTGGATATGGGATTCTTTGGAATATAGAGTTTGTGATCTAATTGTATCACAGATCTCAAAAAAAAAAATTAAAATTAATTTCAAATGAAAATTTGACATTTCATATTGTGACAGAAAATTTTGGCAAAGAGTAAATTAAGAGAGCTAATTCCCATTCTTTCTCTTCCATTAAGTGGAGGAAGAGATTCCTTTTTAAAGGAATCAGCACATCTGTTTTAGGCTCATCTCTCTTCTGTCTTTTCTCCTCTCTGGCAGGGACAGTTCAGATTATTAATAATTCTTCTTTTATCCTTTTAAGTTATCCTTATATCCTTTTTAAAATCACTTTTCATAAATTCAGGTCCTCCCTGGCAGAACACTAATAGTTTTGTGAAAAAAGCAATTTTATAAATAATTGCAATCTTAAGAAAATAGATATAAAATAATTTATTCCTTTGAAACAGAATTTAGCCAAGAATGTAGAGTTTTAGAGCTTCGTGGTTTTTGTTAATTTTATTTTCATATTTAGTTTTCCCATGGCTTCTATCAGATTTTCGATTTATTTTTTTTTATTCTCCTTTAAGGAGATTGATTTAATGGAGAGATAAGTAAAATACAGCATGAAAAATACCATTTTAGTTTTGTTTGCAGAATGAGCAGAGTGCAGACACCTAAAGGAGGCCTCACACTGGCTCTTGGCTGCTCCCTTCCCAAGGAGAGCTTGCCCATTGTAATTCTTACCTTAGATTTGTACTGAAGAATTAGGTGTGATGTATCTTTTTGTCTTATCTGGCATGGGTGAAAAGAATGAAGGAAAAAGGATGTTTTGCTCAGGAAAACTGTAAGAGAATAGAAAAGCAATTAGATATCTGAACTGTTATTAAGGACATGTGAAGCCTTCTTTAATAGCTTGGAATTTTTAAAGCTCTGAAAGAAACTGGGGCCTTCAATCAGCGACGCAGAGACCTGTTTCTCTGTCCCTGCACACAACCAAGTGTGTTGCTATTTCCCACTCCTGGCTGTCTGCCATGGTTTGGTTAAATCTGGAAGTCTGCCCAACCGCGCTGAATGCACTTGATTAGCAGATTTTATTGGAACAGCACCACCCGCATCTTACCCTGGAATTGTGCTCCAAGATTCTGCTCAGCTGCAGCCTGCAGTGCCCCCGGAGCCATCAGCAGAGCCCACCCTCCGTGTGGCAGGGCAGGGGGCACTGCTCTGTGTGCTGAGGCAGGGGGGAGCACATGGGATGAGCAGGGAGCTGTGGTGTATTCTCCACACGAGCCTGGCAGCTGAGGCTGAAGCCTGCTCTCTCTCCTGCTGGGAAGGGGAAGGCAAGCCCCCCTGTAACATCCCTGATACCATAAGCTAGAGAAAACCCCCAAGTATTAGCAAATGACAAGCAGTAAACCAGATTATAACTGCCTGAAGCGACATGCTGCCAGGCAGTTACATAATGGCACAAAACTCTTCAGCCTCCACGCAGCACTGAGCCTAAAATACAGCAAAAAGGGCTCCGATGAGCCCAGCTCACCGAGGTTTCACTGAAAGCACAACTCCGGGTTCCCAATCTCTGCTCTGGAGAGCTGGCTAAGAAGCCAAGAGAAAAAGAGAAATAATAGTAATAGGCCAGAAAATGACCCACAGTGCTTACATAAAAACACAGAAAGGCACAATTCCATGTTTGTTTATATAACTCCTGGTATTAGTCTCACAAAACAGAACTTTAAAGGTATTCTTTGGCTCATGGTGATCTCCCTTAAGTACAGCACATCATGGGTTTTGGTGGTGTGGTAACTTCACACCTGCTCTTTCCTATTTGTGTCTGTGACTGGCTGCACATCCACTAAAACACAGGTAAGATTAATAACTGGTTGCATAATTAATCATTTCATGTTGCGTTAAAAGACATATTTTGAATAATAGGGAGGGTCCTGTATTCTGAGGGTGCCTAGTGCAGGTGTGGTTCTGTGGAAGGACAGATAAGCTGAAGTGGTTTGTGAGCATCTTTTCAAAATGTCTGATGAGTCTTTCAGCAGAGCAGTAAGGTTGGTGAACGCTTCCAGTGACACTCTGCTTCCTCAGAAATATAATACTGGAAGTTTTACTGATGGAAAACATTAACAGCATGGCATAACTTTCTGTTTGAAACTTGCTGTATTTACATTTGATGAGCTCATTTTGAAGCGACGCTAAAGCAGTCCCATAGACATGACAAGTTACTGTTGGGTTGGATTTGGATGTGGCCTGTGGGCTTTGAACAGCGTGTCAGGCATTTCTGTGGTTTCCTTCTGTTGTCTGGCTGTGGTGCTCCTTGAGACCTCAAAGTCAGGACCTGAGCTGATTCCACGTGCAAGGGCAGCTTTCCTCAAACCTCTACCAAGTTCGTTGCCTAAAGCAACACTAAAGAGAGGTTCTGAACCTTTTCCCTTCATGTTTTTCCCCAGCTATCCATTTTGTAGCTAGCACACAAGGGAAGTTATTGGACTCTGAGCACTTGATAAATTCCCAGACTGTCCCCACTTTTTGCTATTTCTCTTCCCCTTCTGTGGAGTTACCACAGACATCATTTGCTTTCCAGCCATGGTGATGACTCCATGGGCACTGCCTTATGTGTGAACATATGAATTGCTCTGTTACACAGATGGATCCTTTTAAAAGCTTGGAAGTAAACTATGTCTAAAATTTCTAGAAAATGCTTGAAATTCCAGGGCTTGTTTGTGTGCTTTGATGGGAGCGAGGCTGTGGATCTTTAACTTTCCAGAGCCTGGTGGATACATGAGTGTGACTAGGCATGTGAGGAAATCTTAGATCTGCATGGGAGATGGGTGACAGCTATTTATTTTTGTAAATGCCTATTTTAAGAATATTGTAAGTCTGAACAGAGAGTCTTGTTCTCTGAGAGCTGGTCTTATGTGAGATAAAACATGGTTTTCCTCTAAGGGAGCTGAGAAAGCAGCTTGCATTTGTCTGAGCTAGGAATATTTTGGCACTTGTGTCTACATCAGTAAAACTTCACAATTGTATTTTTGTTTCCTGTTAGACCTGGTGAAGGGTCATAAGATAATTTAAATTAGGAATAACCATGTGGTTTGTGTTTCAAAAGGACAGACCAAATGAGGTATGAATACACTGCTGTTGAATGTCAGCTCCTCAGAATGCCCTGTTTCTTGCTGTATTAAATGGTTATTTGAATGGGTATTGCATTTCACGTTTTCCCCGTGGTATCTGTTAGTTTTCATTTTCAGTCTGTGGGACTCCCCACTGCCTAGGGATAAATGTTCTTTTACCTTGTCATTCAGTTTGGCAGGAGTTACTTTATACAGGATGACAGTTTAGTGCACAGCACACATTTTTTTTTCTGCTTTCTTCCTCCCTATCAGATACAACAATTTTATCAGCCTGAGCCCCTCAAAATTGAACATCTGCTGCAGCTGTCACAGGCTGCTGTCAACAGAGCTGCAGTTTCTGTGATCCACCTCAGCCACTGTCAGGATTGTGTTCTGGGTTTTTAAACACAGGTACATGTACAAATACATATAAATAGTGTCTGTGTATACACACACACAATATTATTATATAATTATGAAGTATTATATAATGCATAAATATAACAATTTTCTATTTTTTGCTTTCAAATAAATTGTTGACTAAATGTCATCACACAATTGCCCCTTTCACCTCCCCCTTTTCTGTGCTGGAGGAAGCAGTGGGGAGTGATGTCCCTTCATTCCATTTATGAATGTACTGCCCTTAAACTTGGAATTGCTAAGCAGTTGGGACTATGTAGAGTTGTTCAATATTGGCACATCTAAGCTTTTTCTGAGTGCTGGCAGAAATTTAGGCTCCCAGGAAATGTTTCCAGTAAAAAAAAAACAAAACTCTTGCATGTGGCAGGAAGGGTTTTTCCCTCTAGTATGTGACAGAAATTTAAAAAAGAAAAAAAAAGGTGAGAGTCACCAAAAAAAGCAATTGCCACAACCATGATTTGTTCTTTGGGGCTTAGGCTGTGGCTTTAGGACATCATGCCCAAATATGTTAAAACAGAAGAGCTTCACTGTATGTCAGCATGAATTTAAGGCATCAGACGTTGCATTCTGCTCAGGAGGTCCTGGGGATTTTTAGCTCTTCATTTCTCTCTTCTGTAGACAGACCATGGCATTTCAAATGTCATTTTCAGTTATGTCCTGCACTGGGTATTCCTGTGGGAATGTTAGCATACTGTTTCTAACATGCTGGATTTCAGTTTTTCTCCTGGCTCCCTCCAGTCAGTGAGGTAGGACTGCTGTGCTGATACCTCTGGCATCCCCCACCCCAACTGGGAAGGTTCCAGTGGAGCAATTACTAGAGTAGGTTGGTCTCCTGTTTCATTCGTGGTTTGCTCATGGTTATGGGTTTTCCCAGACTTGGTTGTTCATACAGCATGCCAACACATTTCACCTGTCTTACCTTGAAAATGTAACCATGTGGTTTTGATCAGCTCTTTCAGAAACCAGCAAAAGCCCTGAGGAATTTGGTTCGGAGAAAAATTTGACAGCATCTCGTACATTCTGAACATAAACTTTATTTCTTCTTAATTAGAATCCTCATCTATATTTTAGATTATGTTTTGTTTGATTGAATATTTTTCCTTTTTTCTCAAATTTATTTTATTTCTATTTCTTACACTGTTGTAACAAGAAGGCCCATCTGACAGAATGAATAAAGATGAGTGCTTCTCACCAGCCTTCAGGGAGATGACTTCAGAGTTATCAATTAAACTCCCACTCAGCTGCTGGAATCTGCTTTTCATCATGACCCCCCCAAAGGCTGCCTCAGTCTCTCTAACTCTGAGATATTCTTGGACTAATACATGGGAAGATTCCTTGCTGTCTTATTTCCTCTCCATTCTGTTCTTGCATCCTTTTTTTGTTTGTTTGCTTGTTCCATTCTCACCCTTCTGCGTTAAAATCTGTATTTCTGTTGTGGCTCCTCCCCTGGGTGGTTGAGGGCAATTCAGTTCCTCAGTAGAGGTGTTTGTTCTGAAGAAGGGGCTGGATTGCTCCCAAAACACTCACCTGACACCTAAGAGAGACCAGCTTTCTATGGAACAAACTATTTCCACCTGCCTGGGAGGATCCAGGACTCAAACATGTGTGTTACCTGTAAAGGCATCAAATGAAAACCTACAAAGGCTCCTCCTCCTAAACCTGCATCCCGAAGTGAAGGAGGTTTTAAAATGAGGAATTGTTGGAAAATAGATGCCAATCTCCAGGTTTTATGAGGGGTTTTTTGAACTGTACCTGGAGATTGTAAAACACTGGTGAGGGGTGTCATCCTGTTGGACCTGGTCTGGATAGTTTGGAAAAAGTTAAAAAACCCATCCAGTGAGCCCTGTTTTCACCAAAATAAGATAACTTGAATGTTGTTACACTGAAGTGCAAGCATTTCAGTCATTTTCTAATGAAATGAAAACGTTACTATTATCTAATACCATGTTAAACAAAACATTGTTTTTTAAGGTTCCAGTCATGGTTATGAATCTCATTTTCAAAGTAAAAGTGCAAACACTTCTAGATATGTTTATGGCTTTGTTGTAAGATCATGAAAGCCAAAGTATATAATTTTACTGGTTTAATATTTAAATAATGAATATAGAACAAAGCTTTGCTTTCAATTTTTTTTCTCTTATTCTGAAGTGGTTACAGATCTTTTTTTACTTATTCCAGCTGCCCGCAGAATACAAAAATAAAAGCAAATGTATGCAAAATGCATTGCTTAAATTACCACGCAATAAAATTCTGGTTGTTTCTCAACTTGTCTGATATTTTTGCAAGAGAGAGCAGAATGTGGATAATGTGTCCCACATCAGTCATCTCTATTAATCTTTTGCTTTCAGAAACACAAATGTGATCAGAAAATCTGACAGCTGTATTTTCAGCCGAGCTGCAAGTGTGTCAGTACTGCAGACTGTAATGGAGAGAATTTAAACCAGCAGAAACTTTGGTACCACTGGCATGGAACTCTCCTCAGTTTTACTCTTCCTTCTATGGCAAATCTGGGAATTCCTCCAATGCACCATTGTCTAAATTAAGTCTGCTTCCCATTTGATCTGTTTGCCTATACTGGGAGCACAACAAAAGATCTGAATCCCCAAATCAGCTCAGAAGCTGGTTTGCAGTACCAAATTCAAATAACAATACCCTGAGGTGTGTCCCACGGACTCTGGGCAGACAGTAACTTGAGTTAGCTGAATTTATTGTGTTCAAATCCTACATTTTATTATGCGCTTAAAACATTATGATTGTGGAAACGACTCTGGGGAAAACAGCATTTTGATTTATTTCACTTCAGTAGTTGGAGCAGAGATAGGGGATCTCTGATGCACTTGGCTTGTTGGTATTAACTCCTGGTGTTTGGACTCTCTAGAGTAAGATTTTCTATTGTAGAAGTGTAAGAAGTTATTTGATTTTCTAGTCCTGATGAATTACAGCTTCTCATCTGAAAGTGCTGCTCATATCCACACAAGTGTGAAAAAATACATCTTTAGGGCTTGTGCAGCCTTTGTGAGATTCCAGAAGGCAAAGGAAAGTTTCCTTTGGCTTGTGTAATTATTATTAATGTTTACATTTGAAGCTGCTCCTTTCTTTTACTTCATTAGACAGTGGATTGATGGAATAATAAAATGGACTTTCTAACTCCTCAGGCAGCCTGCTTTTGTATGGCCCTCCAGACTGGGGTGGACTTTATTTTCTAAGTAAATAATAAAGTCGTTCTTTTCTCCTTAGTTTAATTTTTTTTTTTCAATAAAAGCAGATAAAATACTTACAAAACACAGCAGTACATGAATTAGAGGAAATATTCAATAACATCACAGGAAAACACTAAGGATTGAAAAGAAATTAAAAGTGGAACAACTAAAACATTTTGACTATACAAAGCTGATTTGACAATTAAGCATAACAGATTTATTGTTTTACGCATAAAAATAATCAATAAACCAAGAAATGGAAGAAAACTTAAAATAAACCTTTTTCCTGATTGTGGTTTCTATATACAATTAACTTCTAAAAATTACCGAGGTGAATTTCTGCCTTTTACTTGATACAGGTGCAGCTTCTTTAATTCACAGACTTCTGGGGTTTCACACAAAGGGTAACAGTTTCCTTCTATTTTAGTAATTTGTGTAAAGATAAGCTCAACAAAATTTGTATGTGCGGAGTGAAGGAAGATGTGTCTTGATGGTGATTTTTCCAAGACATGTGAGTTGAGAGTATTTAGGTGTATTTTGACAAGTGGAGCAAAACACACACCATCCTTCAGCAGCTGAGTTTTGGACACATTTCAAATATTTGCAGGCAGTGCCATGAGCCCAACTCCCATTAAAACTGTGTCCTTTGCTTGCTTGTGACTAATAAGGATTTTCTTTCAGCATAAAGTTTCAAAATGAGCTTCCTTTCTCTAGACATTTAGAAATCTCCACTCAGCCAAGCAAACACCTCAGATCCACGAGATGTTTCGTGTAACATCCCTGTCTTGGACATGTGAGATTCCACTGGGGAAAACAGAGAATGAATTTTGTGGGATCAAATTGATGTGAACTTGCACCTTAGCTTTTGCTCTGATGAAAAGCAGCTCTGTCCTGTGAGAATGTTCTCTTGTCTGCCCCCTGGTAAGCACAGATTGTTCTCAGGTGAGTGCTCCACCTGAATTTAATCAGCAGAATTTGGAAGTAACCGAACAAACCCGAGCAATGAGCAAGGAAAATCTCTGCACCTGGGCTTGCCAGGCCCTCCTTTGTAACAAAGCTGGCTCAGCTGGAAGGGGGAGGGTGCAGGAGGTTATAAAAAGGGCTCACTTGTTAAACTGCCCTCTCCAAAGCTGCTCCAGAGCCTTGGTAAGTACTTCTCTTACTTATTTCTGCTTTTTAAAACAACCAAATAACCAAAAAACCCCAAACTGACCAAGCCTGTGGTGGAAAGGAGAGAAGGCTAAAAGGGAAGCAGTGAGAAATTCTAGTCAGCATTGAATTCTGAGTGTGTTGCTTTGGTGTTTTCCTGTTTGTCTTTCTGGGGTTTATGTGCAGAGTAGCGGTATGCTATTGGTGAATCATTTGTTAGTTTTACCATGGTGCTGCATAACTCTGTCATCAGCAAGACAACAGAGTATGGTGAAATCAAGGTGTTGGTTTTAATCTTTAGTTGTTCTGTGCCGTTCACTCTAAAAGCAACGGTGCTTAGCTGCTTTTTGTTTCATAACAGGCTACAGCTGGGTAAGGTCTTGCAGAATAGGCTCTGGGAAAGCAGGTAAATTCTGTTATCTGAGAAGTTTAGCAGAGGTTTACTTTAATCTGTCTCCCACAAAAGAGACTCTTGATACTTAGAATCTTCGGGCTGTGTCAGACAATGTAAAGCAAGGTTAACAAAAGTCACTTATTTTAGTAAGTACTCTCTCAAAAAAATAAAACTGTGTTGTGGCTAATTGTAGAGAAACTTTTCTTGTCTCAGTTGTTAAAAACAAAGAAAGTTGATTTATGCTAAGTATTTGTTATAAACAGCGTTTGAATTTTTAGGAGTAACGTTTGTATTTATGTTCTGTGAAATTAACTGGTGAAGCAGAATTTCAGAAGCCTGGTGAGAGTGTTCATGGAACTGATAACTCGTGACTTTGCTCCTGATCCATTGTGACTGGAAGTTTAGAGAGCAGACCCATTCTGATGTTACATATGGTTCCTATTTGCTCTGCAGTGGTTTCTGCCCCAGTTGATGTTTGTTATCCACTTCAGCATGGCCAAACAGGGAGCAGGATTTCCATGTGATTGTATAAGAACTTTACATTTCTTTCATGTTTCTGCTGATTTTCAGCCTCTAAAATAGATATTTTCCCCGAGAACAATTGTTGGTCTTGGCTTTCAATTCCTGTGAGATAACAAGAAAAAAGAATTCTTAGTTGCACTGAAAACTTCCCCCATCCTGAGGAGCCCAAAAATGAACGTTTTTTAGTAGCCACATCTAATATTGCCACATTTATCCTTCCTGTAGACATTCAGTGGACAGAGAATGAACTGCTTCTGGCCCATGAAATGCAGCTCAGTGTGTGTTGGTTTGATATCTTATCAAAGCTTCCTCTTCTCCTTGCCATTAAAGTGCCTACACTATAAATGTTGTAGGGCAGCATAGCCACGAGAAGAAGGCTCCAAATATGATGGACATGTGTTTATTGCCCTTGAAGTGAGAATACTCTCCATAGGCTTAAAATCCTTATTTCTGATAATCAGGTGAGAAAAAACTTATGCAAACGGTATTATTATCCCAGGGGGAATTTTTTAACAACAGCCTGGGAGTTTTGTTAGACCACACAGTTTGTCATGGATGTGAATATACCTGAGAATTTTCAACAGGATGAGATAAAATCTCTTAAACTAAAGATGAAAGTGGGAGTGATCCAGGAAAGTTGTGACAATGGCTGGGTTTTTTCCTTGTTCTCTGCGGTATTTCCCATTTCTCCTTGGCTGTTCTCTGGGCTTTTTGGTTATTTTTATCACATCTTCTATATTCATTTTAGCTCCCCCATGATTCCTCCTTTTGTCAGCTCTGTCTTTTGTCTGTCCTGTTTCCAAAATGTTCTTCCAATTTTCCCTCTCTTCTTTCTTAGCTGTTCCTGCAAATGTTTTGATTCAGACTGTGATCTGCGTAGTTATACCCATATTCTGTGCTGACTGTTGGCTATACAGAAAGCAGAGTAGATCAACGAAATGCCAAAGCAGTTGTGCCTGAGTCAGCCTCTGGAGGGAACAGGAGAATCCCCCTGGGAATACCTCCTGTTGTGCTGCCAAGCACGGGGCGCATCTGCGCCCATCACCATGCTTCGGTAGTTAATTAATTACTGTGTGTGGGCAATTAATTAGTGCTCAGATTTGCTGTTCACTGTGACCACCAGTTGTGGAGCTGTCAGCTTAATCTTTACCTGAATGATTGTCACATCTCTGCCTTTGGGGGAAAGGCACAGCTCCATACAGACCGTTTGCAGTTGTTTCAGCCCTGGAGTGTGATGAAATGGGGAAAATAAAGGGTTTGATTGCCAGCAGCTGTACATGGTTTGTGTGTCTGGTTTGGGTTGCATTTGGTTCTGGTGTTTCCACAGTCAGGCTGGAATAAGGTGAACATAAGAAATAAGGGAGGCTTCAACATGTGACAGTGATTTCTTCACTTCCAGGCTTTATCTGATGTATGAATTTTATATTTTCGATCACGGTGTTCAGACTGGCCTTCAAATTCCTTATACCAGATGAACACGAAAGTCTTGCTGTTTCCTGATGAGCAGTGCTGGATTTACAGCAGTGTTTCATTAGCTTTCCACGTATTGTGAAATCACTGATAGCATTTAAGTCACTGTTTTTATCTCAGCATCACAGACCAATATCCGCTGGCCGCTTTATTGTGTATTTTATTACAGAATGTGCTACATTGTCCATAAAGTATCATAAGCATAGAATATGGTCGGGGTGAATACAATGCTGATCTAAGTACAGTTCTTGCTCTTTCCCCAATCTGTTTAGTCTCCGATTCCAGCAGATTTTTCTTTACAGCTGATAGTTTCAGGTCCATTTTACTGATTGCATCAAATCACAGCGCTTACACTGAGAAGGGTATCATGTGTATCTGTTTTGGGTATGTATTTACAACTGCTTTGTCCATCAGAACGAGTGTTTGGTTCATCATCATGAATGCAAATGTCATTAGACTCAACTGGGAACTCCGAGCGTGAGTGGGAAAACTGGAATAGGATGGTTGAATTTCAGAGTCACACAGCAGGGTCTCTATGGGGTAGTGTGGCTCATGAGAAACACTGGGTATTTTCCCTGATCAGTTGTTACTTAAAACCCACAATTCATGAGGACATGAACAGTTGTTGTTTCTTAGTTTTCAGTGTCATAATGTGGTCTTTGCATAAAATCTCCCATGATTGCTTTGGACTTGGAGAATCTCAAGAGTTGCAAAATATCTGTAAGTTATCCATAAAATAAACCTGTACAAGGAAAAAAATCACTAGAGAACTGCAGCCATGTGTGAGGAGGAGCCCTAGTGCTGCAGGACAGTGCTGTGGTGCTGTTCCCTTTTCATTTGGGAATCTGATCAGTATTTCTCTATGTACAGGTGCTTATGAGTGTAAATCAGAGCTGATCTTAATTAAAGTGCTTTTGTTCGAAGCATTACATTTTTAAGAGGCTTTTTTTGCTCCTGCTTCTTTCACCTTCTATTATTGGGGAAATTTTAATCACGTGTTCAAGAGCCATTTACTTTTAAAATCTGGCCTGATTGATCCCTCTGTAGCTCCATGGTGCCATGAGCAATTCCATGTTCTGCCATGCTCAGGCCTTTTGAACCTGATCTCTCAGGAGTTCTGGTAAGCCTTGGGCAGGTGACCAAAGGTTATTGACATGTGGTGGGATAATTCCATGGGCTTGAATAAGAAACACTGGCACAAGGAGCAGGGCAGCAGGACTTTTCCAAGGAGAAAGCGTGGTTATAAATTTGTGTGCTTCTGTCGCCATTCTGCCTCAGGTGAGTTCTGGAAAACAGTCAGAAATAAAGCTGCTGTCAAGGTACCCCTTGGATTCCCAGGGCACTCTAAGTGTGCTCGAGCTGAACAGCAGCTGTTAGTGTGTGTGTGTTTCCAGCACCTTTATTAGGTCTGAGCTGCACATCCACTTCACCAGTTTGAGCTCTGTTTGTGGCCCAGCCCCACGCAGTGATTCCGGTCATGGTCTGCTCTGACTTCCTTTGGTCTGGGGGTGTTTGCTTCCTCAGAGGAGCAGATGAGAACTGTTTGGGACAGGCCACAGAACTCCTGAATTGTGGCTCAGAGGCAGCCTGACTTCTTGGAAGTAGGAAGCTGGTGCAGAGTGATGAGAAAATGCTAGAACCTGTGTCTGTATCACTCTTCTTCCTACACAGGGAGCATGGAGGGGAAAACCAGCAGTGGAACAGAGCTAGTAAGAGCTTGGACTTAAGAAATGCCTGAATGATTTTTAAAAAGCCCATCATTCTGTACACATACCCTGTTCTCTGTTACATATGAACAAGATATTGCCATATAGCAATCAAGCCAGTAAATTTAAATGTTGCCATTGCAGTATTTTTATCAACATTTATGTTTTTATTTTGTCAGGATAAATATGCTCCGTACTTGAGTTGTTTGCAAGAAGCATGTGGCAATATTTAGTATATTTAAAGGGATCATTAGAGATATATGTTTAGATGTGTAAAAAAAGCAATTCACTTGTATGAGTGTGTGTATCAACTGTATTATACATGCAAATATGTCCACACAGAGAGTCTCTGTGTCTCAGGGCTAACAGATGTGTTCTCCCACTTGTTCCACATGGCTACAGTGCTCGCCCAAAGCCTCCCTCACCTGCCCTATGGTACATGCCAAATAAAGTTGGTTATTGGGGTGTGTGATCTGCCTGCCAGCTCTGCGCTGCTCTGCAGCTCTTGGGCTTGTGCTGGAGGAGCCAAAGGTTGGGAGCTGTGATTGTGCACAAGCAACAATCTCCTGCGTTGTTAAGAGCTGGATTTTCCTCAAAACGTGGTTGTGGTGTCAGTGTTTCAGGACTCACTTGGGGGGAGATTAGGTGTAGGATTAGCCTGTCTGATTCTTGCAGTTGTCAATGCTCTGCAGTTGCAATTCTCAGTGCTCTCCATATTTACAGATCTGGATGGATTTGTGCAGATTGTTTTGTTGTTACCCTGTTCCTCGTCCTTTTCTGATAATCCCTCACTCTTGAAGGCCCCCTGCATTTGCTTGTGTTTAACTGCTGGGTTTTGTTCCATGATTCCTTTCAATGGGGCTTGATGATGTTTTGTGTTGTATTCAGAAACAGGGGATCAGGCTGCATCCTGCCTTATTTTCCTGCTAAAATAGCTCTGTCTGTACAGTGAGTTCCCTTTTGACCCCACAACTGAGCAAAGAAACTCATTTTGCTCTCTGAAATGGGGAATTGCTGAGTGAGTGTTTGAGTTCTTTGCTGCCATGTGAGGACAGCTCTGCCCTTAGCACTGTGTGAACAGTAAAATGCAGAAGCTCCCTGGTGTTCCCATGTGCTGCTGGCCTGCCAGGAGCCTGGAAGTGTCCTGCCAGGAGCAGGAGGAGGCAACAAAGGAGAAAATACCTGCTGGCACATTGTGGCTATTTTGGGACAGGCTTGGAGCTTCTTGGAAATATTGTTTCTTCAGAGATATTTTTACTACAGAGAAAGAGTCCCAAGAAAAATTGTTGTTGTCTAATATGTCCATTGTTCAAGCATGGCAGAGTCAGTGCCCTGAGTACTTCACAAGCTTGACCTAAATTCTGGAGAAATACCTGCTGTGTTCTCTGTTCTGCTAAACTGTGGGGTTTGTAGGTGGTTTTTAACAAGAAACATCAATTCTTTCACTGTAAAGAGAGACTTCCTGAAGACAGCTGCTAGAATACACACAGTATCTGCCTCTCCCCACGTCTCCAGTAACACGATCTGGCACTGCTACAGAAAACTGCAGAATTCTGTAAAGGTTTGTCTAAACAGGAAATGTTATTCCAAATTTAAAACTTTTGATGTAGAGATTAATTGATCAGTGTCTAACTGTCTAGTTAGAGTTATTTTAGCTTAACATCAAATTTGCACACAGCTTTGAAGTGCAAAACATCCCAACACTGAGGGTGAATTACATTGTTAAGAGCTGGTGATGGTCCACCTGAGACAGAGGTTTCAACCAGTCTACAGTGATTTCATTCAGAACTGCAGGTGTTTGTTACCTTTTCAAAAAGCAATTTCTTTTTTGTCAGGTGGGATGTTCTGGAAACCAGCTTTGATTTGTATGAACAACGAATCCTTGGTAGGATGGTTATAAAAAGACTCAAATTAATATGGCATTTGGAATAGAAAACACAAATTATGCACTAAAACTACAAAAGCAAATGTTCAATTTTTCGCTGCTGCAGTGAAAAGTGTTTTGCCTATCTGATAAATAGGATAGTGCAGTGATAGATTTAAAAGACCCAGAGTAGTGAGATTTAAACCTCCATCTCTCATCTGATAGACCCATCTCAAGGTCTCCATCAGTTCTGTAGGCCTGTATTAAAGATAACAGAAGTGCTTGCTTTTTGCAGCATCAGGGAGCAATTATCTAATGCAAGTTAACTGCTTTGAGCCAAAATGCATTTTTACTTTGATTACTTTAGACTTTCTTGGTGTGTTTCAGTATTTGGAGCCATAGAAAACTCTGGTTTCAAAGGGGCCTCCAGAGATCATCCAATCTAACTTTCTCCTGAGAGCACAGCCTTAGATGTGGTTATTTGGAGTCCTGTCAAGCCAATTAAGTCCTGAACTGTTTCCAGTGAGGGGAATTCTATCACTTCTCTAGGCAACTATCCTAATCTTTGGTTTTTCGAAGTGAAGAATGCTTTCCTTGTATCCAGTGTTTCTTGCAAAGCAGCTCCTGTCTCTTGCCTTTGTCCTCTCCCTGTGCATCCATGTGAAAAGAGCACCTCCACCTTCTCTGTAACTGCTTTTGAGGCTTGAGCCACATCCCAACTTTTCTGCTTAGTTCTATCTTGGAACTTCAGATCCATGCTCCGTTTAGAAGTGTATGGAACCTGTTACAGAAAAGCAGTATAGGCAGAAATACAATGTAGACAAGAAACAAACACTTTTAGTCCATTGGAATTCTAATGCGTTATTAAAAGGATAATCTTGGAGCGGGATATTATTGCAGCAGAAATTGCGGAGGTAGTACGAATTTCCCATCTGGCAAGGCCCCCAGACCAGATGGATCCACTAATGACTTTTATAGAGCATTTCATCAGACCCTGCTGAAACACGTGTCTGGCATCTTTAATTATCCCAAATTAACACGGTTCCAGCCTTGGATGCTTAGATTCAGACTTGTTGATCTTTGAAGGGAAGGAAAAGGAAATGTTCCCTGAAAGATCTTCTTCCTAACCTTTTTATTAATGAGGTAAAATGTCGAAATATTACCTGAGCTTTATTGGCTCATCCTGAAGGGATTGTTTGTGTAAAAGAAGTGCCTTTGGAGGCACTTGGATTAAAGAGGTTTTTTGCAGGCACATTAGAGTGCTTTTGGAATTTACACAAGTGCGTTTAGCCAGGAATCCCATTGCTTTCTCTGCCCTCCCTGGAAGGAAGGGAATGGGCACTCCCAAAGCAGTTGAGCTCTGCCCCTTTCCCTGTGTGTGCAGCCGCTCCTGTTGCTGTTCCCACAGAGGGAAGTTCTTGTCACATGGGGAAGTGGCTGCCAGGGCCAGTGGGCAGCAGCAGCTGCTGCTTTGAGCCCTTGTTTGCATCCCAGCTCCTTAGCAAGAGGGAGTTGGTGTCCTCTTCCCTCAAACCTGGAAAACAGACACATTTTCTTGGGAAATTTCTTCCGCCTGCTCTGTGTAGATCTTGTCCTCCCTGTAGAAGGAATATGAATTAATCCTGTAATGATGTGTGTTCTATAGCATAAATTGCTGTTGTTTGAATGCCTTACCTCTTCTAGTCCTATTTCCAGATAAATACAACATAACAGTATTAGTGTTTTCTAGTGGTGCAAATAGCAAAGTGATTTCATTACAAATGGTCTAGTTATGGGATGCTTGCTTAGAGAATGCACCTTTACAGTTCAAAACACAGCCAATGAAGATGATACCCATTTAAGGAGGCAGGGAAGGGCATGGAAATCTTACACCTTGAAGACAGCACACGACTTCTGTAACAGAGTTATTGTATAGGCACACTTACAGTTTTTATAGTTGAATACACAGCAACCATGTAAGTCATATACAGGTAACAGAGTCACCAAGAGTTGTTCTTGAAATTTGGCTTAGTTTCCTTCCTCCAATCCACTGCTCTGTCTGCCAAAAATAAGCCCTTGGTTATCTAACAGCCAGACTGAACGTGGGCAGGGGAGGAGTGCATTGGAAAGGCTGGTGGCAGGAGATGAATGTCCTCAGCAGGGCTGGGAAATCAGACTGCTAATTTAGGTGCCACAAACTGATATTATTCCCTAATTTTAGTTTCCCCACTGGCTGACTTCATGCATCACAAAGGATAAAACAAATACCAGAGACTTTGAGTACAGACGTGTTGATGTTTAGGAAACGTGCTCGTGCTCTTAACCCAAGAGGAGGCTCTGGCGTTTGAGAACTGCTCTGTGCTAAATGGTGGCACATGTAATTAAGTCCTGCTCTAGCAGTGAGGGAGATTAGCCCAATTAATCTTTTCCTTCTGGTTCTTGAAGAAAAGTGTTCTAACTTAATTACAGCTATCACACCTTAAGTTTGTGGTGCCACCTTTTATTGCCTGTATGGGTGTAGAACAGAGGTGAATTAGCTGACGCACAATATAATGTACAACTCAAGTCTGAGGAGGAAAGGAGGAATGGACATAAAGAGAATGGAGATAAAACAGTTAAATTGTGCTAAAATTGTTCTTTTTTCCATGAAATGCATGTGTTTACAAATCTTTCTTAAACTTTTTGATTAACTTTTCTTAATAATTAGTTTTATCTTTTCCTGGGATAGCAGAAGTATTCAGCTCCCCTCAGCCACCTGGTGAGTGCTAGATTATTAATAGGATGTTTTTCCTTAGTCCATGTGTAGCTCACATTCTCAGCCATTGTTCAAATTTGTTTCCTGGGTAACTGTGTAAAACTGCCTTTGTATTCATATGACTTTGCAGAGAGGTTTTATTCTTATTTTTGTATCTGAAGGATTGTGAATAGAAATATATGGTTTGATTCTGGCAAAACAATTTATTTCTGTGTCTTTTCTGAGATTGCTATGTTTAAACATATAAAGATGACAGGATTTATTGTGTGTATTTGTCATAGTGAACAATATCCATTATTCAAACTCTGGTCCATATTTCAGAATATTTGAGCTGATGTGGAAAAGAGGAATAATTAGTAGAAAATCATCTATTATAAACCTGTGAAAGACTAAGATCCAAGTCTGTGTTCAATCAGCTTATCAATCAAAAGTGTTTCAAAATTCTCTGGTTATACTTTTCCTTTTTCTAGTTAAAATATTTTTACATGACAAATTGTATTCTGCACTCACCATGTCAGTCTCAGCAAAGCATTTGAAGTACATACTGGAATTGACTGAGTTTTGAAGACAAAACTGCTGTGGCCATTCCCAAAGCGTGTTATAACTGGGAGTGTGTTGTTTGCAGCCTTGCAGTTCACCCGGATAAAACGTTGGTAGCCACAGGGCAGGTTGGGAAGGATCCCTACATTTGCATCTGGGATTCCTATCGTGTCCAGACCGTGTCTGTCCTGAAGGATGCGCACACGCACGGAGTCGCCTGCCTGGCCTTCGACTCGGACGGCCAGGTCAGTACAGCTCCTCCTCTGGGTCCTGAGCTGAGCTGGGTTTCTGCTTCACTGAGAGATGCACCTGAAGTGTTTTGTGTTTCAGCAGCTACAGGGCCGCAGTGTTGGAACTCCTGTTACAACTGAATGGCGATGGTCGTTCAAGGCCTCGGTTTGTATCGTCATTGTAATTGCAGTAGGAGGATTGCCAATGCAGCTCTCACACAGGAGGTGGTTTTGGGATGAAATCACTGCCAGGCATTGGAGTGGAGGCATTGGGTGTTGGACAGGTACCCAGAGCAGAAATACCCCTCGGTGGCTTAACTACAATGGCTTCACCACATACTTGTCACCTGCTGTCCAAAGAAATCGGTTCCTGGCAAAGCCCTCAGAACCCCGCAGCTTTTCTGGCAGACAAACTGCACTAATCTCACTGCTGGGAGAGTCTCCTTGGCTGGGGTGCACAGGCAATTTAATTGAATAATGGCATTAGGACACATAGTGTGGCTTTCTACAATGTGATTAGTCTAGATAATATCTTGAAACTAAATTGAAAATATAACTAAATGGTGCGCTCTTCCCAGCTAAACACAATGATTTTTTTCTCTCTGGCAGTGTTAAAAGGTTTAGGCAAATAGACCTAAAAGTCACATATACCTGAGAAATATTTCACAGAGCTTTAGAAATAAATATATGTCTGTGCAATTTTGTCATTGTTGTTAACAATTTTGTTCTGATGAGTTTCCTGATGTANTAACTAAATGGTGGGCTCTTCCCAGCTAAACACAATGATTTTTTTCTCTCTGGCAGTGTTAAAAGGTTTAGGCAAATAGACCTAAAAGTCACATATACCTGAGAAATATTTCACAGAGCTTTAGAAATAAATATATGTCTGTGCAATTTTGTCATTGTTGTTGACAATTTTATCCTGATGAGTTTCCCGATACTTGCTAAAGTATTTTTAGGAATGCTTAGATTAGCTGACACCAAAAACCTCAGGCAAGAAAACCCTCACTTCAACAGAACAATATTTCTAATGGTTTAATATTTTTAAAATATATTGTTCATTCAGAAATAAATGCTTTTCATTTTTTCAGCCTCATTTTTAACTTCATAAGACTGGTGATTAAACTTTTTTTTAAAGCTACTTAAGCACCTCATGGGAATGAAGACTTATGAGCCTGGGAGATGTTTGAGGTGGAGGCCTTCATGAAGACCCTGATGAGTGCTTGCTGTAATTAAAACCCAAACTCACTGCCAGATTGACCTTGCAGAACAGTGACAATTCCCTTTCTGGAAGTGCTTGAGAAATTACAGTTTACTCTGGAAATAAAAATTTGCATTGAACACTTTTATATCTGGGGAACAACCAGTGCTGGAGAACATGAATATGGATAATGCATCTCGGCGTTTTGCTGCTCTTCCTGGCTTTGCAGGAGAAGCTGCTGTGCTGAGCTGGAGTTAAAGGGCAGGGAGGAAGTCTGTGAGTGAATTTGGAGCTCAGAGCTGCTGGCAGTCCTGGTTTGTTTAGTCAGCATTCCCAAGGGAGGGGGTGTCTGTGACAGGGCAGAAAAAGACTCTGCAGACACTGCTTGCACCTTCCTCCTTTTACATCCAAAGGCTGCTAAAAGCCAGCGAAGGTCTGTGTTTCAGCCCCAAAGCACAAATAAATGCAACAATAAGGAATGGTACAGATGCAGTAAGAACTGTGTTCTTTTCACTGCCAACTCTGCCAGCTGTCCACTTCCTAAAAAAAAGTGGGCAGAGGCAAAGCCCAGGTGACTCTGCTGCATTCCCAGAGCGGATCTGCATGGATTCAGCTCAGTTCCTTGTTCGTTCCTGCGCGAGTGCGGCTCCACGTGCAGGGTCTCCAACGGAGCCACCACCCCTCTCTCTGAGCCAAGTTCATTTGCTTTTGCTGAACCAAAAACTCTGGGATATCTGTTGATTTTGGATGAATCAGTGGGGTGGTTTTCCCCCTGGCTGGACTGGAGCTGACCCCGCACGGAGACAGCACAGTTGTTCCTGCAGTGCTTCCCTGGCCTCGTGTTCCACAGGGTTTGGGAATGCAGATCAGCGTGCACAGGATTTGTTATTGTTTCTAATAAATGGAAATCATCAATACACCGGGGAGAGCTTGAATGCTTCCTTTATTTTATTTACCTTCAATACAGCTTTTGGAGACAAATAGAGTTGGAGTTAATTTCCTATTTTATGTTACCTGTGATTAACACAGTCCTGATGGGAGCTGAATTTCTTGCAGAAGTGCTGCTATTTGAAAATACACCTTTTAGTTTGGGCTTTTTCTGTCTGAGCAGGATCTGCCATTTGGCAGGAGGGAAACTGTACTTTGTTCAAATGTTTAATGAGGAGCTGTCATTTTGCCTGTAGTTAAAAAACTCTCTTCAATCAGGAGTTAACTACAGTTTCTCCTTAAAAGTACTAACATTTCCCCTTCACAGAATTACCTACAAAGCAGGTCCTTCATACTGAGTTATTTTAGCAGTACCAAATAGTTCAAGTTCTGCTCTAGTTATTTCAGATTAACCCTTTTTATGTGTTTTCTAAAAATATTTTTAATGGAGTGGGAAGGGCACTGCTATAATGCATACACACTTAAAGAAAAAATTTAAAATGCAGCACTAGGCTTCTTTAGCCAGATATTCCACATCTGTGTAGATTTAAAAATAATTGTTTGATTGTGTGCCTAAACTACTTGACAGACATTTTCTTCTGGTAGTTCTATGAATTCTCTGAATAGAATTCTGTCAAATTCCCTTCCAGAAGGAGAACTAAAAGTGTGTTTTAAACAAAACAGAAATTCAGCATTTCTCACTTTTCTACCAGTGGGAGACCTTCCTCAGCAGGCCAAGGTTAAAAGAAAATATGAAATACCTCTTAGTTTCCTGTAGTGCTTTCCCTGCTGATACCAAAGTCAGCTAAAGAATAAACCTTCTAACACAGTTTGAAGTTTTAGAAAGCAGCCATTCCTTATTCTGGCATTGGACACAGTTGGAGGAGTGGTTTTTTTTCACTAATCCAATGTGTGTTGTGAAACTTTACAGCAGGTCATCTATTCCATCCTGGTCTCATGTATTACCATGTACTTCCCAGCTAATACATAAACACCACTTTCCCTAGAACAGATTTCCATGCCTCTGCCCCTTACTGGAACTCCATTTGTGTTCCTAGAGGGTTGTCCAAAGGGGTCCCTGGTGGTTGTACTCACTGAGAGCCCTCAGTATTGTAATGACCCTGCCTTGAACTTCTCAGGGCATGCACTGGTGTTTCTAGTTGCATAACTGCCACAAACCCCACTCAGGTTCCTCATTATCTGTTTTTCCACTGGTTCCAGCTGCCTTTAGTATCCTGTGTGTCTCTCATGTTCTTTTATCTAATTTGCTAGTTAATAGTTATGCTCTATTTTGCAATTTCAAGGGAACTGAATGTTTCTAGTCTCCATGTTTTCTGTCAAGTCCCCCTTTGCTTGAGACAGTCTCTTAGACAAGTCTCAATACTTCATTTTCCAGCCCAAAAAACGTGTACAACAAGTATGTCACTGAATTAAATTGCTTTCCAAAATCAAGGGAATATAATTGCAGGTTGTCCTGCACTCCCTGGATGGAAACTATTCTCTTGGCCCTAACTCTTCCTCGTGGTTGTTGCCAGACTACCCATAGGTGAGGCATTAATAGTGCTTGGAAATAGGAACCTCAGGAAAGTATTCATAGGCATTGTCTGCACTTATGAAATAGGTCCCATTCCCAGTACTAGAGTCTGATTTCCTATTTCCTGCTGTTGGGCCACTGATGGATGCAGAACTCCTGTGTGTGATTGTTCTGTGTCCTCAGTGCCATTTCTCAGTGGCCCTGTGGCTGGGAGTGACACTGACCAGCTCCGGCATCCCGAGTTCTATTGACATTTTAAAAGCACAGAAATCCTTTCATATTGTGACTTCCAGCAAAAGCTATAATTTTATTTCTTTGTTCCACTGTACAAACTTCTTTAACTCTCCCTTCACAACTCTGTTATGAGCCAGAGCCCATTGAAAGAGTTCTGCCTCCCCCCCACCTAGGGTGACCCCTCCAAGAGAGCCTTGTTCCTCCCAGCAATATCTGAGAAGGTATCCAGGTTGCCCCATGAAAACCTTATGTTCCTCTAGAAACAGCTCATTTAATTTCTCTGTGTTTTTATTCCTGTGGAAGGAGACTAAACTCGGAGGAACTTGTGGTATAACTCTGTAAATAGTTTTTTCTGGTGGCGGGGGATGTCGAGTTGGAGAGTTTTTGTTTTGTTGTTGTTTTCATTAGTCCCACATTGCTTGGTGCATTTTCTGGTGGGACAGTGGTTGAGTTCTGTTATTCACCAGGCAGGTTTTGCATAAGGGTGATGCCTGTTGTCATCTCTCATTAAACCAAACTCCCAAAACATCTGTCTCATTTCTCCAAGTCAAGAAACTGTAGCTGTTAAGGCAGTGGAGGGTGTGTGAACCTACTGCAGTTAATGCAGAGGCTGCCAAGGGGCTCTCCCAAGAGGGAAGATGTGCACTCGGTATTTACCCTCAGGAATGGGATGAAAAGGCCTCGAGTTCCTGCTCTCTGGATTATTGCTACAGAATGAAAACTGGAGCCTTCTCTTCCTCTATGAACAGTTATTTCCTCTCTCTGTTATTCAGTTGTTGAGAGCTTTATTGTATTTAATATTTTTCCTAGTACAGTGTTTTAGAGGCATCTGTGGCAATGACACTTGTTTTCTTTGCTGGCTCAGTCCTTTTGTGTTATCACAGACAGGTCCAGATTTTAAACAATTTGCTTACTCAAAATCAGAGCCAATTTTTTACGGCATTCATGTAAAGCTGGACAAAATTAGGACAGTCACTGGAAGGGAAAAGACCTACAACTTCCACAGTAATGACTGATCTTCTGCCCCTTCAAGGGCACGGCACAGATGAATACACTCTGCTTTTTCCCTTACAGAATGCCCCCTCCATTTTATACTATTCTTTTTATTTCTTCCATAATGGAGGTGGAAAAGTATTAAAATTAGGTTCTTTTAATTGATAACCAATAAAACTTTAGTTTAGCTTGGTTATTAGTTAATTATTTTTGTTATTTTAAATGGTGATGTGATACACTAAGCTGTGAAAAAGGCAGTTATTAAAGGTGCATCCAGTTCTGCTTCTAAAGCTCAACAAAATGAGCATAATGAGCAAAGCAGTAAGTGGAAATAGTGAAAACTTTTATTTCTCTTTCAGTTTTATTATCAGATTAATAAATCAAAATGCTAGAGAGGTGTGCACCTGAAGTAAGCACGTCACATGTTTCAGGGTAAGAATTTCATGTGGAACATTGGTAGCCTGAAATCAATAACCTGACCTTTTAGAGAAGATGAGACATTTCAGTGCTCTCTCCAGTGAGTGAATGTTGGGTGTGAATATCTTTGCCTTTGCAACGTGGTTCAAACCCAGGTCACGTGTGGGAAAATCCATTTGTGCACATAATCCTGGGAACTACAGCAAAGTGATTTGGGGTTGATTTCCTGTTAACTGGATTGCTGTTGTTTTTCCTCAGCGTTTGGCTTCCGTGGGACTGGATGCCAAAAACACAGTGTGTATTTGGGACTGGAAGAGAGGAAAGCTCCTGGCAACAGCTACAGGCCATTCTGACAGGGTAATTGCATGGAAGCATTCCTGGATTTTGTCTGGGGGCTGCACGGGTGTTTCAAAAATAGTTTTTGTTTCTATTAGGTTAACACAAAGGTAATTTTTGGTCATTCTAACTGGCTTTTAAAATACTGGACAAGGTATTTATTCCTTCTCATTGTGCCTGAGCCAGCACAAGGCACTGTTAGTAAGCCTAGGGAGGAAATATGTTGTACCTACACACTGAGATGGGAGATTTGTAGCTCTTCATGTGAGATGTGAAATGGGAGCTCAGTGGCCAAAGATCATCTTGTCTCTGAGTATGCCAAAAAGACAATTTATCCTGAGGGCAAATTTAGTTATAACCCTTTCAGTTTTCCTTATGACAGTTACCTGTAGAAGAAACTGGATTGAGATAAATATTTCTTTTATATCTGTTAGCTTCAGGTAGAGGATCATAACTTAAATAAAGATGAGAACTGACCAGGTTTAAGTTTATAACGATATTCAGGGCCAGGAAATTTTTTACCAGGTTTAGCATAAGCAAAGTACCTGCCTGACATATATAAGCACATGGATGCATACGTTAAAATAAATTATGGACACAGTCTGACAACTAGTATAGGTATTATCCTATGATAACCTGTTTTAAATCTGTGAAAGTTTTGCTACTGACCTCAGTAAGTGCAAGATCAGGCTCGGAATTAGCAGAATTCTCCAGGACACAGGCTAGACGTACTAAAATCTTAGTCCCAGTAGACTTTGCCAACCAGAAAAAGGAGCTTCTGCACAGAAGAGGGAGTGGGAAAGAATGCCTATGTAAATATTGTTTATTTGATAATATCTTGAAGCTGGAATGGATTGGCAGTGTGGAGTCAGGGATGAAGTGTGTTGACAGAACTCTGTGAGTGAGGAACTCCCATGTTTGCCTTGGCCTTTGATTACAAAGTGTCCCAAATCTACCTGAAGAGTGTTCTTTCATTTTTAGTAATATGTTCCAACAGAAAATTTGGCTAAGCACTGGTAAAAGCAAACTGAACCTAGATGCCATTACTGTATATGCTAAAATATCAGCTTAATATATTTCTTAACAGATATTTGATATTTCCTGGGATCAATATCAGCCAAACAGAATTGTCAGCTGTGGAGTAAAACATATCAAGGTAAAGAGCTTTCATTGTTTACTTGAAAAAAGTACTTGCACCAAAAAAAATCGGTGTTCTTCACTGATGAGGACTTGAAATATGGGAAAGATTATATTTTTCTTTCTTTATGCTGTGAACGTTTTGCAGAATGTTTTGTTTGAAGCCAGTTCAGACATTCAGCAGTGCCTGAGCTGCAGATTACCTGAACAAGAAAGTCAGGAAGATCCTTTGGTGTAATTTTCATCATGATATACTTATAATTTTGGGTCTTCTGCTCTCTCCATTGCACCCTAATGGTCTCATCCAGCATCACAAAGGGTCACTGTGCAGCTGTAGGAGGAACCAAGGTGAAAAGTGTGAACAGGGTGACCTGCCCTTGGGCTTCTCATGTAACACCACTGAGAAGTGTGCAGGACCTGCAGAGACTCTGGTGCCCCACTATTTGCTCCCTCTAAGTCACCCTTTATGGAAATGCTTGCAATACAAACCTAGATATATGTTAGATGTTTAGGATAAAACATTATCGTGCCTTTGGAAAGATTAGAAACAAATCCTTGTCTGCTAATATCCCCTTCAGGTTTCTATTTTTCTCCTGTCCCCTCAAAAACATTCCTAACAGATGGCAATTATTTCACATGACTGAGGTGGGAAGAGCTTTAACTAGAAGTTTAGGAAATCAGTTAATATCTCTAGTTCTGGTTCCTGAGAAGCTCATGCCCTTAAACCACCACTGCTTCAAACTGTGGGTGGTTTTGGCTGCAGTGATACCATCTGTTGTGTTCTGCAAGCTGTTTTCCAAAACCTATGTTTGTTTGGCACCTGTCTTCTGTTTCAAATGGCCATAATCACCCTGAACACAGAGAATTCCAGGCACTGTAAATACATGGAGGTAAAGCAATGCCAAAAAATAGGAAAAAAAGCAGCATGGATGGGAAATTACTCCATGTTCCCCTCCAGGGGTGCTCCAGCAGTGGCCTGAACTTGCTGTTTGGTCCCAGACTGTGGGAATGTGATAATAACAGGTGTAATGGAATTGTATCACTGTGGGAATTGGGACTGATGCTTGGGAACTGTGCTCTTTATTCCATTAGCAGTCCAGTTCTACTGGCTCATTCAGCTGAGCAGGGATTGGAAGCTGAGGTAAAGCCCAGGAACTAAGGAACCTCTCACTGAGCTCAGGATCCCCCCTCCACCCTTCTAACACTGCTGCCTAAGCCTTCCTCAGCTGACCAGAAGGGAGGAGAGTTTAGATTTTATTCAAGGAATGAGAGTCCTGGGGGCAGTGTTCCCTCTGCCTTCTAAATTGGCTGATGTTAAGAGGCAAAGGGAAAACTTAATCAAATTAATAATAGAGAAGGAGCTGAAATAAACAACCACTTTGATTCGAGGATTTTCTGGAATAAAGAATTTTAGAAAAATACCTAAAAATTTGACTGTAGGCAAATGAAGATAGAATGAATCCATGTCAGACACATCACTATTCCTGTCCAGTCTCTGGCAGTGTCTGTGCAGTGTCTGTCAGATGACAGAGCAGGGATGGCTCCACTGACACACCGTGCTGTGCTGCACCCCAGAGATTTGCTGTTCTGTATCTGCACCTGTCCAGAACATCCTGGTGGTGACAGAACTGGAGATTTCAGCACTTCTCTTGCACATGTCTCATTGATATTCTCTTTATTCTGCCTTCCCCAGAAGGTCTGGTCCTTGGGGGGGGGAGCTGAGTACACAAACTGTGGTCTGTGGTTGATAAATGATGTTTATTTAAAATAAAAAAAAAAAAGAAAAGCTCTCTTATTCAAAAACAACTAGTCTGGTATTTCCAGCTTTCCTCCAAAGACAACCTTCTGAGACAAACTTTCTGTTTTCTTCACTCTTCTTCTCCTCCCCAGTTAGTCTTAGACTCCTTTTTGCAGAATGTTAATGACTTTTCTGTGGCAGCTGAGCCAGTCCCCTTTCCACACTTGGGAACCTGTTACTCTGGGAGTCAGGGAGTTGTCTCACGTCCAAGTGTTTGCAGTCCCCATGGAATAGATGGTTTCTCAGTAACCGTGACTGTATTTGAGGGGCAGAACTCTTTCAGTGCACTGGAGAAGGGCAGAAATGTCTGCTTCAGCACGCAGGTTGTGTAAGATGAAATGTTTTATCACTTCAGTGCTGTAGCTGTGTTTTGCAGGCAAGAAAAATGGGATTTTCTTGGGTTTAAAAACATGCACTTGTCTGGACAGCGTTTCCCATCAAAACCTGCTAAAGGACAGTGAGAGAATGAGAAGGGGCAGTGTGGCAGTAGTGAGGCAGCATTGAGCCTCACCCCCTCAAGCAGTTTGATCATTTGGTTTGGGTTTAGATGTACTACATTTGCCTGGATCTTTCCTTGGTAAATGGGCAGGCTTTGGAGTAGTGGGTGTTCTGATAGGAATCACTTCAGTGCCTGCCCAGACACTGCTCTGTCAGGATGTGTGTCTGAGATCTGCACACTAATGTGAAAAAACAGAAATTCTGCAGAAACCTCTCCTAATCTGCCATTTACATTTCGCAGTTTTGGACATTGTGTGGAAACGCCCTGACAGCAAAGAGAGGAATATTTGGTAAAACAGGAGATCTCCAAACAATCCTGTGTTTGGCCTGTGCTAAGGAAGACATCACCTACTCTGGGGCTTTAAATGGAGACATCTACGTTTGGAAAGGGCTCAACTTGGTCCGCACAATTCAAGGAGCACACAGTGTAAGTGGTGTTTTCATGTCTGTTTGATAAGGAACTGTTCATTAAACTGAAAAACTTCCTGAAGGCTTAGCTGCAATGATTTTTCTGTTTTGGGTCAGAAGGATGTCTGGGGCTGTTCAGCAATTAAGAACTTAGGTGTGATGTTGTACTTGTCGGCATGCTGCCAACACATGCGGAGCTGATAGTGCCAGAACTGCTGATATTTATAGCCTCCATCTAACCAAGTAAACCAAACCTCAAATGAAATCTGTAAATCTAAAGTTTCACAGATTGAGTAGCTTCAGTTATGATCAGTTTACTTAAAAGGAGTTGGTAAGCAGATTATCTAGGCTTAAATAGAATTTTACCACTGAAATTCCCAACGCTGGAGACCGACTCCTCAGAAGAGCTTCCATGTGGAGCAAACCTGTTGAATCTGTGAGTTTGCAGTCCAGCCATACTTCAAAGACTTTACTCCAATTGCCTCCATAGCGCACACCCACACACCTCCACCCCTCGTCTGGAGCTCTCAGAATTACAGAGTGGAAAGGGGATGTGCAGGACTGCGTTAGGTTTCTAACCAGTCTAATACAATTAATCTGCCTCTCTTGTTGCTACAATAAAGGCACAGTAGGACTTCCTTGTCTTATTTCAAATGCATTTGAGAACTGCTCCTATTTGGAATATGACTGTGGGTAATGGCATTCTGATGTGGGGATTTTGGAACAAAAGGGAATGAGACAATTTTCTTTAGAAAAGTGATACAACACCTAACACTTGTCACTATAGTTTTGTTCTAGAGAGAGCACTGTGAAAATAATGGGGTTTTTTCTGGTCTCCCAAAATTAGTTATGGTTGGCAGTTCATCAGGGTTCATAGGACCTCTTCAAATGAGATCTGAGTATTGATTATTTACAAAAGTAATCCCTAGTTTATGAAAACAGAGAGACTGGAGTCAGTGGGACATTTACCTGAGGAACTACTGTGAAACTGTAGCTGCAGTAACACAGGAGTGTCTTTGGCAAGCAATAACACCCTGTAGTATATTAACAGAATTCTATTTGCAGAATTTTGGTTAGATTCATTAGAATGATTAAATACAGCCACTTTATACATAATGTGATAAATTACGGAGTTTGCCATGACTAACATGCCATCTCTGTGCATTTAACAATTAGGAATATTAATTTATAAAGACATTGTATGAGACCACTTTGAAAATGGAGGTCTTCTCTCCATTGTATTTATCTCTGTGCAGTTCAGTTTGCCTCCTAACCAGAGTTTTCCTGATAAAATACTGACTCAGCAGGCATTCCTTGAACTAGTCCAAGGTAGTTCAGCACAGTCATTAATCATGAGGCATTTTCAAAACCAAGGAGAAATTCAAGCTGTAATAGAAACTTGTTTTCAACAAAGAGAATGAATTGACACTCTTTCAGTTCCTGTCAGATTCCAGACGATGTCTGAACTGAATTCACGAAAGAATGTCTCAGTCACCTCTGCTGCTGTAAGAATATTTGTATTGCTTGTTGGCTTGGTTTTGTTTATCACAAAGTAACTCTTTATTTTAAGTGCTCCTTTAGCTATTCAATTGTCCTTGTCATAATATTACCAAGCCTAAATTTGAAGTTCTGCAGATAGGCTGCATCACTGCTATTTGCACCAAGGTTTCTGCATAAACCACTCGAGTAGAGCACTTGAAATAAAAGCTATGTTTGCTGGTTTGCTTTCTGGATGGGCAACACTTTTGTGCCCAGCAGTTTCTGGCCTTTAACAAGAGTCTGTTTGAAAATGTTACCTTTATGTGTTTAAATTGGTTGTGAAGACGTTTCAAACTGGGGCTGCTGTTGGTTGACAGGCTGGAATTTTTAGTATGTATGCTTGTGAAGAAGGCTTTGCCACTGGAGGGAGAGATGGCTGCATTCGGTTGTGGGACACCGAGTTCAAACCAATTACTAAAATTGATCTCAGGGAGACTGAACAAGGGTACAAAGGTAATGAGCTATTCCTTTAATGGTTTTTCACACATCTGGATAATGGATTGTGACAGCATTTAATGTCTGTGCATATTGCTGATTTTTTTACTTAATGACTGTATTTATTTTTGGATCTGTGTTCCCTTCCCTCTCTGACAATTCTGTAACCTGTGGAGTGTTCCGTGGTTCCTGGTATAAATACAGGGATAAAATCACTGCTCCCCACCATACAAATGCAAGAAGATGAGTGAGAACTAATTAAACACTTTAAGATGGGAGAATGAAGTTAGCCAATCCTTAATTAATTAACTACTTGCAATTCATTTAACTAATTGAGATTTCTGGAACCTGATACTCAGAGATGCTGACCATCTGAACACTCCACTCATGCACTTGGAATGGTAGCACTTGCCAGATTTGTGGGGGAGAATGTTATTAAATTGGTGATAATAACATTTGTTGACTCCAATCCTGCTTCCTGTGAGCTCAGTCATTGCTTTATTTCATGATTTGAAGCACTTAAAATCTCATAGATCACAATGCACACTTTATCGAGGATGTAGTGTTCACTCAGGGAATTTAGCCCTCAAAAAGTTGTCCAAGACACCCAAGCAGCAGTCCCTGTGCTCTGCACTCCTTTATGTACCTTTTTGCAGTCTGAATCATGTTTAACATGAATTTCTAGAAAATAGTAGCAAAAGATAACCAAAAAGCCAAGATCTGGTCAAGTAAAAGCTGCCTTTGAGGTTACTCCCAGCCTCTGGAAGTGGGGTTTTATTTTCAGTTGTCATTGACACTGATTAATTTAAGAACATCTGTAGCCTCAAGCAGTGGTGGAGCCTTCGTGCTTATCTGGGACCTTCTGTTCCTCCCTTCCAGTTATTTTTCCAAAGCATTTTGCAAAGACATCGTCTGTCAAACAAACCCTGAGAGCAGATAATCTTTTTTCATGTGCAGTCTGTTCACAGAGGACATTGCCTTTCCCACATCCAAAGGTGTGTTTGTATTCTAAATCTTAACAACGTCCATCTTCCACCGAATTCCAATCCGAATTCCATCGTGTGGTCATTGGTATCTACCGAGACGAAGATGAAAGTCAGAACTTCAGTATGAATTTAGCCAAGTCATAAAATGGCATTATAAAAATTAAAAGCTGTTGGAAGTTGACAAGAAAATGAATTAGGATTAATTTATCCTTCTCAGGAGATGAGAATATTTTATTTATGTGACCCGTAGTTCACCGCATTATGTATTTGGTTCCAAAAATATGTGAAAATGATGATGTGGGTGACCTTGACTACATGACAAATGGATTTTTTTAATTCATTCACATCTCACAGCATCTAGACCTATTATCCAAACTTTTTTTCATGTACTGGAACAGAAAATACAAACCCTGCAAGCAGTTGACCAGAGTGCTACTAAATTGCTGAGCCTGCTGAGAGGAGGTTTTTAAGCTTGTGGTCAGTAAAATTCCAGCTCCAAAGTTAGGATCAGATTTGTGGATTAAGATCAAGCTCTCTTAAAGTTATACGAAGGAAAACTCTGTTGGTTTGGGTTGGGGGAGGAGGGATGTCTTTTTAATGGTTTTTTAAATAATCCATTTTGATTAAAGCGGAGAAATGTGATGAATGGGCACAAACCATTTAAATGCACCACTAAAATTTTATTTGAATGTGCAAAAAAGTAAAGCACTAGAAAAATGAATAAACCAGCTTCAGTCACAGGAACCCCTTGGCTAATACAAAATTCACATCTTTAAATCCTGTGAAATGGAGCTGGGTTTTAAATTCCCAAGGTGTGCAGCAAGCATGTTTTCCCAGGATTGAGCTTTCTCTTCATGTGCCAAATGGAGAAAATCTGACAGAAGTGCCTTGAGCTTTGAATCAAGTGTGCTATTCTGTGTGACCCCAGTGCCAAAGATGCCAGTTGGGAATGACCTCTGGAATTCTCAGCAGTGTTGGCCGCGCCCCCCTGGCACGGCTGGCACTTAGGGCAGCTCCCGCTGTGCCCCCAGGCCTGTCCATCCGCAGCGTGTGCTGGAAAGCCGACAGGCTCCTGGCAGGGACACAGGACAGCGAGATCTTCGAGGTGCTCGTGAGGGAGAGGGACAAGCCCATGCTGATCATGCAGGGCCACTGTGAGGGGGAGCTCTGGGCGCTGGCCGTGCATCCCAAGAAGCCTTTGGCAGTCACCGGCAGCGACGATCGCTCCGTGCGGTAAGGCTGCTCCGCTTCGTCCATTTCGTCACTTCACGTGCACGCTCATTTGTAAGGGATTGACTTGCTGGCCTGAAGTTGAGACTCTGTTAAGACATTATCCCCCCCCATATTTTTCTTAGCAGCTTTGCTTTTTCTCTTGGGTTTTCATATTTGGGGGCCACACATCGTGTAAAAATAATCAGGATTTGTGTTCAAAATGTGCTGGATTTGTATCTTCTGCTTGTATTATTGATTGATTCTTGCTGTGTACAGGGGATGTAAATGGGGAATGGTCACCTCATACTTCTCTTCTGGTAATATCAAGCAGCAAGCTTAAAGCCTAAATACCTTTGTCCAATGTTTTACTCAGAAGGTGTTTGCCTCAGCCTTGAGTGTTCAGGAAATCTGATCTAAAACCAATTTAGTTAAAATGTCAAAAAATGAGATTAATGAAAGTGGGCCGATGTCATAAGGGGCAGTGGAGGCTCAGACACTGATCACGACCCTCTGTGACCAGTGACAAGACCCAAGGGAACAACTGGAGCTGAGTCAGGGGAGGTTTAGGATGGATATTAGGAAAAGGTTCTTTCTCAGAAGTGATGGGGCACTGAATGGTCCCAGCCCCAAGGCTGCCAGAGCTCCAGGAGAGTTTGGACAATGCTCCTAGGGATGCACAGGGTGAGGTTGTTGGGTGTCTGTGCAGGGCCAGAGGTTGGACTGATGATCCTGATGGGTCCCTTCCAACTCAGGATATTCTGTGATCCTGTGTTTAGTTACAACACTTGTGCCTTGAGGCTTTGTAGCAGAGTTTTAAAATTTTGTCCACATATTTTTGGACATTGTCACAAAGTCAAGGATGCTTCTTTTCCTACATGTGTTAAAATCTGACAGATTGATGAGCCTCTGGGGGAAAAAAGGCATTTTACTTAGTAGGACTTGACTGAAGAGTTTGGAGGTTCAGCTCAGACTCTCCCCGAGTCCACACCCACAGAGCTGCTGTGTGTTCTCACCTGAGCATGGACTCTGCCCAGTGGAACTGGTTATTTATCTGTGATTCAAGAGATGGGGATTTTCCTGAGTGCCAAAAATCCATCTCCTACCATACACCCAGCTTCTGATTGCTGCTCCTTCAGATTGCACATTATGATTCACCTCTGCCTTGAGGCTTGCTGCTCAGCAGGGATTTCTTTTTTCTTCCCTTTCAATCTTTTCACTTGTACTGGTTTCCTATCCCTGCCATCCCTCATCTCCTTCTAACCCCAATTAAAATCCAAGTGTGAAACCCACAGAACTGCCAGTTGTTCTCTACAGTCCTGTTTTCTCCCTGCTTCCTACAGGAGGATTATTTCTTTCAGTTTCTGCAATGCATGAATGGTCTCTTCTGCTGGGGCTTGCCTGCCCAGTGTTCCAGACAGGCACAAGTGTCCTGGCAGGATGCAGGTCAGCTCTGGAGGAAGGGCTGCAAAGCCAGGATTAGCATTGCGCTGCCCTCAAGCCAATAATCCCACTAAGATGGGATTTCTTGTCTTGGGCTCATCCCTTGATGAGCAGAGTAATTCAGCTCCTGGAGCTGGAGAAGGTGCTGCTGACTCAGAGCCTGTCCCAGCTCGTGCCCCTCCAGGAAGCCCTGTGGGATCTGTGTGCACATCAAACCTTGATTAGTGCTGCTCTTACCGTTCTTATCTCTGTTGGGGTGGTTATGATATCCCTGATGCCTTTGGATATGCCATTCCTCAAACGTGCAAGGATTTACTGCCCAACATCACAAATCTTTGAGCTGTTCAGGCACTAGAGAGGGTGGGATTCCTTTAGAGACTGTGGCTTCATGTGAGGAATTCCAGTGAAATGTGTAAATACTTGCATTAAGATTAAAAACTACACAAAAGGATTTTCTTACAATTTTTCTATAATACTAAAATTGCATCAACAGGGATGTTTCTGTCTTGCCCTTCATTGGGTAATTTTTCTTAGTATTTGATTATCACACAATTTTTCAAAGAGTGGGTATATAATATAAATCTAAATTGATTTAGAAATAGAAGTATTAGTGAGTCAGATGATATTCTTGTGTCTGGGATGTCTAAATGAGAAGGGGAGTTACTGTATTTTTCCCTAGCCCAACTGAGAGAAGGCTCTAGCCAAATATAGGTTTCTAACATTTTAAATTTCCAAAGCAAACCATCTCAACTAGGGAAGCTGCCTGTTCCCTGTCTCTTACCATAGGAACAGGGAAAAATTATCATTCTCTGAAGGCACAGAGAATTATTTATCACATTTATTAAATAGACTGTCATGTTTTGCAATTAGGCTTCCAGAGTATTGGGCAAACTGATTTATGTGGAAGCAACATTTTGGAGCGACAGTTGTATCCGGGTGTTTTCTTTAAAATCTTTCCAAAGCCGTCCTGGTTCATTCCTTCTTATATTGGGCTCACAGCTTCTGCCTTGTGAGGCTGCATGGTCCTTGCTCCTACTTCTGGTTTGTCTCTGAAAACAGTTTTAATGTCCCACATTGCTTTATTTGCCACCTTCTTTTCAGGGTCCATCCAAGTTGTGTTTAAGCTGTTTATTCCAGTGCCAACAACAGAACAACTTCTCCTTTGGAGCCTCTTGTGCTCCCAGTGCCTCCCAGCTCCCTGTGCAGATGTGGATGCTCAGTAGCATCCACATTCCTGGTGCCAGTGCCTTCAGTGAAAGTAGGAATTGTTACTGTTCCAAAGCTTTTACTATAACTCTCAGTAGTATCTCCCATCCAGCCTGAGTATTCCTTTCTGTCCAGCTTTGCTCTACAAACTTGGTGCTGTGTCACATTACAGTTCTTGCACAAATTGTCCTTTTCTCCATTTTAGCACATAATCACATCTGCTCATTCATAATTCACATATTATACTGAAGATGTTATCAATACATTACATTTATGATTCTGTCCTCAAAACAAAGATAGTTGGGTACTGTTGCCCTAATTTCTCTACCCTGAGAGAGGTCTTTAATGCACTTTCCTCCATTATTTCAATTGCTCTTTCAATTTCTAAGTCTTACAGACTACTGAGATCTGATGGGTCAGCCTGTAGTGATTTGTGAAGCTCCCTCCATTCCTTCAGAAAAATAAAGGGCCATTATTTGCCTTTGTCTTAGGACATAATTCACTGGTTGATTCTTTTTAATTGCACTGATGTAAATGAGGGAATCAATATGTAGTTTTGTGTCCTAGCTTGTTCAGAGTTAGGATAAGAAAATCTTCCCTGCGAATTGAATGTTGATGCTCCCTGAGTGTTGCCTTCAGTGAAAATTTCACTCTTAGCTGAGTTGACCCTTCCTGTCTACAGAAGCTGCATTTTTGTTATTCATTTTGGGGAATTCAATCGGATAAGTGAAGTTTGGAAATAGCACCAAATGATGATGTAATTGAGCTTCACTCTGTTTTCTTCTACCACAGTTGTGTGCAGGTTGAAAGGAACTCAATCCTTTGCACAATATTAACACAAGGGGTGTGTGCAAGTGATTTTGCCAGCTGAGTTTGCCAGCCTAGTTAGTTGGGGTTCCTCTTGCTGACCCCCAAATCCTGGGCAGTCAGGAAAAGCCCCCTCCTGCTTTCCCTTCCCTTTGGAGCAGGTTGTGGAGCCTGGCTGACCATGCCTTGATCGCTCGCTGCAATATGGAAGAGGCCGTCCGGAGCGTGTCCTTCAGTCCTGACGGATCCCAGCTGGCACTTGGGATGAAGGATGGCTCTTTCATTGTCCTCAGAGTAAGGTAAGATGAGGAAACCACTGGGTATCTTAGCAGAAGGAAAAGAAATTATAATTGCAGGTGCATCCATATCACTTTTAAGAGGTGGTAGCTTGGCAAAGGGCAGAAAATCTATCCTTAATGAATTTCAAAATATTAACTCTTAGGAATAATGTTGATAAAATTTTAGATTTTCAAGTTTGGCTCTTTTCCTGTGGTCTGAAGTTATACAGGTGTTTAGTGAGAAGAAATGTGCATAACAGAGAGAGCATAGTCTGGAGAGGGATCTTCTTCACTGATGACTTATTTCCTGTCATACACATACCAGGCAAAATAATTGGTGATCACAAGACATTTAAAAGTATTTTCAAGATAAACCTGAACTCTGCTTTTTGTGTTAGAGGAAAGCCTTTTTCTGCATGGCTGCATCTTAAGTGTTTTCTGTCTGAAATGCTGTTCTGGAGGGCACACAAAGGCAGGTAAATCCCCAAATTTGCCATAGAGTGAGACAGCCAAACCCCCAGAGGGATTTCAAAACACAAAAGCTGTTTCAGTTGATACCTGGAAGAGTTTACCCCCTCCTGACTATTCTCCATATGTTTGCCAAGCATATACTTAAAATATTTGGAACTCCAAGCTGATAGGAATGAAAAGCCTGGGAAAACCCCTACAATGCTCTGCTTTAGTGACTTTAACAAAAATTAAGTGAGCTGTTCATATTAATTTAAAAGTCTTCCCAATGACTGTTTTTCTAAAGAAGTTAATCTTCTTTGTCTCCCAGTAATCTTGTCCTTGTGAATTTGTCTGGTGCCTCCTAGAAATCTCTGTCTTGGGTTAGGAATGCTTCTTCTTTCAGGACCCTGCTTTTAACAGTGCTGTGTGTCAGGTTTTAAAAGATATATTTACAAAATGTATCTGAATAAATTTTGGGTTGGGTGTTGCTAGCAGTACTTCATTAGAGCAGGGGAAGAGAATGAAGAGCATTGATGACAGGCAGTGTGGTTTCTGTCTGTTGCTTTAAAAAATGCTTAGAATCAATATAAGGATTAGGAAGTTATCCACAAAAAACAAGATTTTTGAAGTGAAATCTAACTTTTGTTGTACAAATTATTCAATGCCTCTATCTTCTTATCTGTGGCTTGCCAATTCCTGCCTTTCCAGTTGTCACTCTCCCCTCTGGCTCCTGCAGGGACATGACCGAGGTGGTTCACATCAAGGACCGCAAGGAGGTGATCCATGAGATGAAGTTTTCCCCGGATGGCTCCTACCTGGCCGTGGGCTCCAACGATGGGCCCGTGGACATCTACGCCGTCGCCCAGAGATACAAAAAGATCGGGGAATGCAGCAAATCCTCCAGTTTCATCACTCACATCGACTGGTCTGTGGACAGCAAGTTCCTGCAGACCAACGATGGTGCTGGAGAGAGGCTCTTCTACAAGATGCCCTGTAAGTTTACAAGGGGCTCGTGTTATGAACAATTACATTTTAGTTTTGGTTTGAAGAAAACGCCACAAATACAAAATGTTGTATTGATGCATATGTTGATATATTGATATATATCATATATTGATGCAAATGTTACAGGTGAAAGTGGAGTTTCCTGGCTGGAACTTAGAGAAATACCCACTGCTCGTTTTCTAAATCAGTACTCACTGACTGTCCTCAGCTTTGAGGAAAAGCTGTCTCTGCTGTGTAAATTAATTGTTTTTTCATAGCAACTTTTACAGGTTGACTCACTCTCAGGTAACTATCAAAACCTGTCCCTGTTGTCCTTCCTTCAGGTGATGAATGATTGCTGTTAGTGATCAGAATGTTTTTAAGGATGTAAATAATAATAGGAGAGCTAAGTCAGCTCGATTTGCTGAGGTTATCAATGTAGGAGCTTGTTAGTAGAAACAACACCAATAACTAATTGACTTATTCTCACTCTTATTTGAGAATGTTTCTAAAATTTAGAGGAAATTTGCAGAAGAGAGCTTTAGAAATAAAATGTTGGGCTCTTTTGAGCTAAATTGGCAGCCTTCAATCAACTCTAAAACTGCCCCTATAAATAAAAAAAACCACAGAATGGCTGACTGACCAAATCCTCACATTTCAGGGACTTAAGATAATGTGGATGAGAAACTCCTACTAGCACGTGAGCATGATTTAAAGTTATGTGTTATTAACCTTCTAGCACTTGAAAGTGTTCTAGGAACTCATGCTATTCACAGTACTTTATACTGAAGGCATTTCTTTGATAGATTTGGAATTATGAAGTTTTATATGTTTTTAGAATGCTAATCCTAATTAGCATACTAATTCTCATTAGTATTCTAATTATTTCTAATGCAGCTGCATTAGAACTCCTCAGATGTGTGATGTCCTCAAACACCACAAATGAGAGATTTAAAGAAGGTTGTGACTCTTCTTAATTGAGGCTAAAAATCACAACTAGATAACTGGTTGCATCTAGTTAATCACAACTAGAATACACAGATAAATAAGATGAAAAGAAACAGAGTTTCTAAAAAGCAAATTTTGAAATTGGTTATTCACCTGCACATTTTCAGCTGGGAAGCATCTAACGAGCAAAGATGAGATCAAAGGAATTCACTGGGCCTCGTGGACCTGCGTGATAGGATCTGAAGTGAGTGGAATTTGGCCAAAATACACAAACATCACAGATGTTAACTCTGTGGATGGGAATTACAACAGCTCTGTGCTGGTGACTGGCGATGACTTTGGCCTGGTGAAATTATTCAGATTTCCGTGCCTAAAGAAAGGTAAGATGGATTTTTGTATGGCTGAAAAATGCAAGATTTACCTCAATATGGTATCAGTGTTGAAAAGCCATCATTTTCTGATGGTGACTTTTCATTCTGGTGTAAAATATGAATTAGTGTGTGCACAATTCCTGTGAGTATTAATGGATATAGAGGCCAGACTTTAACCCTCTCTGTGTAGTTGTTTTCAGAAGTGTTGAGAGTGTGTGACTGCTTCCTCAGGATTTGCCCTGTACCAGGGATAAAGCCAGCAATCCAAATTAAACCTTCTGCCTTTCTGTGAGCTTCAGTGTTGATTTGGCATCACATCTCAGTGTATTTTCAAAATCTGTGTTTTAGGAAAAGTGCAATGTATGTATTGAGTTTCCACTGGCACTCGTGGCCAGAAAGGTGAAAATTAAGCCTTGTGTGTGTCTGGTACTTTTCTGACAACTGAAGATATCGTCCATACTATTTTACGCCACTTATTTTTATACCACAATTACTTCTGTATCAGCATCTCAAATGAGGCTTTTGAGTATTTTTTTGGTTTTCAGATTTCACAAGTGTATGTTTCTATTAGGAACCTATGTTCATTAGTTACAAGGTTAATTTTTCCCCCTTACATACCAACAGTTCTGTTCTTTTTTTCAGGAGCTAAATTCAGGAAATACGTTGGCCACTCAGCCCACGTCACCAATGTGCGCTGGTCCCACGATTTCCAGTGGGTTTTGAGCACAGGAGGTGCTGATCACTCCGTTTTTCAGTGGAGATTTGTTCCAGAAGGGATAACCAATGGCATCCTGGAAGCCTCTCCACAAGGTAGACATCATCTCTGTTTAAGTGTTTATTAAATTAAATCAGCAGAGAATGCAGCGCTGCTGGAAGAGCTTTTATGAATTAACAGGAAAAAAAGGTTCCTGATTCTTTGGAATTGCATATACTCAGCATGTTTGGGACGTTGAAGCTTTCAAAGACAAGCCTTGGTTTGGGGTGCATTAAAAGCTGCTGCAGTCTGCAGTATTTGTGTTTGGGAATACGTAAGCAGCATTCCTCAACGAGTGTGAAAGATGTTTGGAGGGACTGGATAGTTAAATTTTCAACCTTAGCCATCTAGCTTGCATTCAGAAGTCACACTTCACATGTTTAATTGTTTGATTTTATTTTTCAATGCAATCTCACATATCTCACAACAAATGTATTGTATTTATGCAGTAGCTGTACTTCAAATATTCTTCTTGTTATAGTCATGATCCTTATAATATCCTCCCAAAGCCATATGAACTGTTTCATGGTGGTTGCTAAAATCTGGATTCCCTGCAGCAGAAGGACAAAATTTCACTCTGTACATGCACAATTTGGTAAAATATCTGCATTACAGCAAATATTTTAAGCACGACGAGTGATCGGTGAAAGCTTTTATTTGCTATTTCTGTATGTCTGCTCTCCAGACCCCGTTTTGAAAGCAGAATTCTCTGATGCTGGAGCTGTACCAGTAACTGCTCAGTGATTTTGCTTCTCCCTGCCACCTTCCTGCCCCAGGCAGGGAAACAGGAGAGACAGAAATGAAGCCTGACACATTCAGTCAGCCCCCGTGACTTTTACAAGCTGCTTGAGCTTCCAAACTTCTTGAATACTGCTTTGCCCATAGTCTAAATTATATAAAAATGTCACATACGATTTTCTTGTGATTTCATGCGTTCAGTGTATTGATTTTAATTTTTTTTTTTAAGCAGAGGGTGGTGTTGATTCCTACAGTGAGGAATCGGATTCAGATTTATCCGACGTGCCGGAGTTGGATTCTGACATTGAGCAGGAAGCTCAAATCAACTATGATCGCCAGGTGAGTGTGAAATAACACGCAGGGCCAATTACCTGGCAAGTCCCCATCTCTATTCAGCAAGGAGAAGAAATTTACTGCTGACTCACAGGCTGCTCTCAGATATTTTGATGGTATTCAGCTGATTATGCAACCAATATACATAAACCCTTGAGCTGGAGATGAGAATTTGAAAGGGTTTGGAGAAAAGAATTTAGAAGAGTTTTGGGGGTTGGGAGGTGATTTTTAAGGTCCCTTCCAACCCAGACCACTGTGTGATTTGGGGTCTATTTACAAGTCACTTGAACCTGATCCCAGGAGCTGTCATCCTTGTGAATTGGGTACTGCCTGTCCCCTTGTGCAGTGCAATAGGGAAAGGTCAGAAATTCCTGAGAGCAGGACTGGGATCTTGTATTAAGGGGGGAAATAGCAGGATAAGTTGGTTCAAGTGGACTTCAG
The DNA here is from genome assembly GCA_013397295.1 of Polioptila caerulea. Lineage (NCBI taxonomy): Eukaryota > Metazoa > Chordata > Aves > Passeriformes > Certhiidae > Polioptila > Polioptila caerulea. The sequence continues at coordinate 287,527 of VYXF01012136.1, read as the reverse complement.
GGAATGTGGGAAGTTCACATCTAACTTTCCAGGCTTTAGGTAAGGGCATCCTTTATCTTTTCACCTCACTTTCTAGCCTACAATAAATTGCATAGGTCCTTCTGCCAACAGCTTCTTTCACCTGTTCATTACAGAGATCAGTCATGATTGGCAAATGAAACACATTTCACCAAAATCCTTCCCTTCCCTATCATTCACTCCCAGTTTCACCAGAGTTCTGGTCCCATCCTCCTCCTCCCTTCCTCCTTCTCTTCCTCCTCCTGATTTTCCATCTGTGTTCAAATCAGGCATCATCCTCCTCCACGCTGTCTGTGTGTCAAAAAGGACGTCTGGGTTTAAAAACTACAAGTGACAATATCATTGTAGGCAGTTAAACAGCAAAATTCCAGGCAGGTTAATGCATGGAAAACCAGAAGAAACTTAAAATAGCATCTGATCTAGGAAGTGTGAGACAGCCCCAAGCAGAGGCTGCATTTGGCATTTTGTTAAAAGAAATAATTGACAAAAGCACAGGGAAATAAAAGCACTGATCTTATTTTGAGAATTGGGGTTTGTTTTGGTTTTTTTCTTTTTGATGTTGTGGCTGAAGTGACAGAGATTATTCTGCATTTTGAGATGCCCCAGTATTTTGTTTCACTGAGTTTGTTTGTTTCATTTCCTTTCTTCCAAAAATCCAGTGTTGCTTCTTGAAAGTCAGGTTGATTTCTGTGGGAGTGGCAATTTCATTGTCCATTTGTCCAAGAAATGTAAGCACAGAAAACAAACACTAAAGCTACATTTCAGCATTGTAATGGATTTTGTTTGGGAATACTTCAAACACCTTTGGTGGCTCCACAGAGTTTTAACATTTCTGAAGTGTTTAAATGGGAAGTATTTTGTGTATTTATAGAGCTGTAATTTGCTTTGGGGTTCTGGACATGTTGGCAGATCGTTGAAGTGGTTTTGGTTCCTGTGTATTTCACCATAATCCCGAGATAGAAGCAGGTCTTTCGTGCTCAGCTTTGAGCTTGGACACTGAAGCACAGATGAAATTAAAAAACACCCGGAGACTCCCAGTCACCATTTACACTCTTTTTCACTAAGTGACACTGGAATCTTCTAGATAAAAAGACACTCTGCTTCTGCTGCTCCAGATTGCTGTTCTGGGCCACTGAGGCCAGAGGAATTCATTGTCCAGAAAACATTTATTATCATCTGAAGGCTGGGAACAATAGTGCCTGGCTCTGCATTGTAACCACTGAACAGCACATTAGCATATATTAAATTTCATGCCTAAAGTCCCTTTCACTCACATACACAAATATTTAGAAAACCAGAGATGTGCAGTTAACTTTAACAATTCTTCTTTAGGTTTACAAAGAAGACCTACCTCAGCTGAAACAGCAAAGTAAAGAGAAAAACCATTCTGTGCCCTTCCTTAAGAGAGAGCGAGCACCCGAGGACAGCTTGAAGCTACAGTTTATACATGGGTAGAGTAATATCAGCTAATATTTGCTATTTCTGATTTATTAACCTTGCTAGGGTGTTCTAACAATTCAGATCAGAGCATTAGCAAAGCATTTTTTGGTGCTTACCCGCAATAAATTTGTCATTGTTACTGGGGTAATTCTTAGAATGTCAGGTATAGATTTTCTCTTTTCAGCTGTATTTCAGGCTGGATGGAGCTCTGAGCAACCTGGGCCAGTGGGAGATGTCTCAGTCTATGGCAGAGGGTGGAACTGGGTGATCCATAAGGTCCCTTCCAGCCCAGACCATTCCATAATTCTCTTTGTTAAGGAACAAGGAAAGCTTCTAATGCTGATAAATCAGTGTTGAGTTTTGTTGCTCACTGCACCTGATGTTTCCTGGAGCAAAGATTCTCTGTTAATTCCTTGTAATAGCTGTGGTTTGTTAAAATGCCTGATAGATTTCTGCTCCAATCCAATTCCTTGTGAAGCTTAGCTGGACACAATTCTATGTAAACGATATGGCCTTTTTGTGAAGTCAGTGCCGATTCAGGAATTGAGTGCAAAGCAACCCTTGAGAAGATTCCTGAATTCCCTCCCTTGCGGGGAGCAGTCTCTGTGATACTTCTGAGCTCCAGCTGCCGCTGCAGGACTCCCTTCCTCTAACACACGAATGATTTGTAACGCGGATTTCCCGAGCGGCTGTGGGGCAGCCACGCGCTCTTTGGTGTTTGCTGCAGGTACAGGGGCTATGACTGCAGGAACAACCTGTTCTACACGCAGGCAGGGGAGGTGGTTTATCACATCGCCGCCGTGGCCGTCGTCTACAACCGGCAGCAGCACTCGCAGCGCCTCTACCTCGGCCACGACGACGACATCCTCAGCCTCAGCATCCACCCCGTCAAGGACTATGTGGCTACTGGGCAGGTGGGCAGCGCAAAGTGAGAGTGCTAATATTTGTATAGAGAATTGGAAAAAGCACCCTTCTCTTTTTCCTCAAATGTAGCGTTTCCTCCTGTATCTGGGCAAACTGAATGTTGTCAAACTGTGTCGCTGCCAAAACTGTTGGAGGTGATTGTGAAACCGTTCCTATATGGCATAAACGCTGCTAGTCTTGTGCTGTGGCCTTCAAAAGTGCTTACTTTTTATTCATACTTACTCTTAATCTCTGCTGTAAAACACAGGAGCTGTATTTTATCTCCTTCCTAGAAGGTTTCGGACTTTCTTTACTCGGTTGTGCTATTTTTGTACTGCAGTTTTCAAGAACAGCCTTCCTCAGATAAAAGCTGTTGGGCACTTTCCTGATATCTGGTACTGAATATGATATATTCAGTGTATACATATACATTCAGACATCAGGATAAATGATACCATGAATATTCTGCTGAATAGCAATAGTTTTAGAGACCATCCACTGATACTTCTCTAAAAGAAAATAAATCTTGAAAAAGATAAAATAGGGCACATGACAAAGTAGCTACCTGTGTAGTGTTTTAAAGGTATGATAATGCTAATTACTGTTATTGGTGTGCTTAGAACTTCTGTGGGCTGAGATCCCAATTAACCCTCTGATCTAGGTCGGCAGAGACGCTGCCATCCATGTTTGGGACACCCAGACCCTAAAATGTTTGTCATTGCTCAAAGGCCAGCACCAGAGAGGAGTGTGTGCACTGGATTTTTCAGGTAAGCCACAGCCTGTGTTTATCCAAATGATTAATTTAAAAGTAATCCTTGTGATGAAGGTTAATTCAAAGAGATGTACAATTACAGCCACTACCAATCCTACATGGAAGCTTGCTGACTTGAGATGAAAATGATGTGCAGTGAAGTCAGCCGTGGGCCTTTGGTCACTCAGTCAATGATGGATTTTGGTGGTGTCTGCTAGATAACACCAAGTGTGCGTCTGGAATTCTGGTCACTGTCTACATGGTGGTGTGAGAATTTTAAAGCAGGCAGGATGGTGACTCAAAGCATATAAATGAGTTGGAAATGTCACCTCTGGGCTCGTCCAATTCTTCACATTTGCTCACAATTGCCACGTTTTTCAGTGAGTTTACAGAAGAAGTAAATATGACAAACAGTTGTCTGCTGTCTCTCCCACTTGTCTTTCCAAGCTGGCTGCCCTAAGCTGGCTGAGTTTTTAAGGGATAATTCCTGTGTGCAGCACTGAAGATCATCATCCATATGGTGGGGACTTAAATACTTCTGTATCTTTAGAAAAGGGCTTGAGAATTCATTCTCCCTTCTTCTATTAAAAAAAAATAAAGAGATTACTTTATCTGAACTATCCTCTACTTGATCTGATTTTTTTTCCAATTAAACATGGCTTATTTCATATTCTGCTCTCCAGAAATGTGGTAAGAATTCATTAGGATGTAGCTCACATTTGTAAAACACGACTATATGAAAGAAGTTTGACTTCCACAAAGATCTATCTGTGGAACTCAGTCATATTCCATTATCAGGAGAGGAGCCCTGGTGTTCATCCAAGAGCTGAAATTCAAATACGGAATTACTGACCCACTGGGTGTGTCAGCTCACTCTGAAAGGAGCTCAACTGCCAGAAGGAGGGAAAATGGATAAGGATAATTTAACTGATATTAGATCGTGTGCATAGATGTCAAACAACTTCTTGTTAAGATCCTTAATTGAACAAACGTTCCTATATTTGAAAATGCTTTGTGGTTTGCATTTTTAACACCAAGTAGATTCCTGTCCAAGTAGGAATATTCTGGATATTAGAACTCATATACCTGTAAAGAATAAGCTGGCCAAATATTCTGTGGGCATAAATCTGTAAAAAAATACCGAATGTCTTTTAAAAAGTAGCAACCACTCAACACTGCAGTGTTGCTTTAGGACCTGATCCTGAAAATGATGCACACACTCTATTCCTAACTGGTTTTAGTTGGATTTCTTGGCATAGAGAAGGACAGAGAGCTGAGCAAATGTGCATCTCCCTGCAGGATCAGAGGCTGCCCTACCCTATGTAGGGGATTTGCGTTGTCTTATTAGCAGAAATTTCAAAATTAGGTTCAGATCACACTATTTGGAGCTTAAAGAAAGAAACCTGGAGCTCCCAACCTTTTCTGGCTGTAGCTGATGCAGCAGTTGACTCTTTCCCCCCAGTTCTCTCTGCCCTCACTCCCTCCCTAAACCATCAGTGGCTGCCCATTTGTGAAAGCTGGATCCTTCTGGCACAGCCCTTCTCCTGACACTGTGATTCTGAGAGGATAATTTCATTCCTACAACGTTTGGTTGTGCCCTCTGGTGGCTAATTTAACTTTCATACCTTAGGATATTGTTTGGAGGGTATAGTCCATATTAGTGCATAAACCTCCTGTTTCAAGTGAATAAAGTTCAAATTGTTTTTTGGGGGATTTTAAAAATAAACTCCGTTTTGGTTTCCTGTCCTGTATTTTAACTTCGTTTCTTCCTACCTTATTCTGCTTCTTCCACTTGGTCCTGTTTCTTTCTTACTGATTCCTAAATTCCCCTTTTCCTTCTTGACTTGCTTCTGCTAGGACTCAGTTGTTAAAGTCTGTAAGAACTTACTCAGCCCTCTGAACTCTGCAGTAGTTCTGATGGAGTAGTTTACACCAGTGACTCTCTTTTTCTTGTTCAAGTCAGATATGCCCAAGCCCAGAGTCCTTCACAACATTCATTTCTATGAGAAGCACATTCCCAGATCAGTGCTCTTGTTCAGTGTCTGCCCAGCTCTGCTTCCTCCAACTTTGACTTTTCTGCAGTTAAAAAAACCAAGCAGGTGATCAGCTCCTCCTACACCCTATAAAGTTCAATTGTCTTATCAGAAACTGCAATAATCATGGCTTAGTTTTATAAACTTTTTAGAATTTCAGGACAGAAGTTTGTCTCTAAAACTTTGTTAGAGATGCTTGTGTTTATCATTATTTCATACACGTGGCAAGAGTGCCTGGGTACTGTTGAATTATGGATGATTTTCTCTCCTGGCTTTCCTTCCTCTCATTATCAGTACTGCTGTGTCTTTCCTGCAGTGAAAGCAAAGATAGCCAGCAGTTATTTTTAGCCTTAAAATTTTGTATCATATTTATAGTTTCATCACCCTGCCTATGAACATTTCATACACCAGTAAATCTCTGCAACATTTCAAGCAAAGAAAAGAACCATCATCTGATCAGAAATATTTCAAATAAAATGCAACGTGAATTTAGAGTGCTTGAGCTTTATGAAATTGAATTTCATTGCCTTATTTGATTCTCCCTATTTTCCTTGTACTTACACATTGGAATATTTTGTGTCTGCCTTTGGGAAAGATCTGAACTCCAATTTCTTGAACTGTTAGTTTGGGGTTTTTTTTGCTTCATTTATAATACATCATTAGAAATTCAGTTTGCAGTGTTCATTGCCTGTTACATTTTCAGCTGGAACATTAGCACCTTTAACACTCAGTATTGCCTCTGTACAGCTGATGGGAAATGTTTGGCATCTGTTGGGCTGGATGATAACCATGCCATTGTGTTCTGGGACTGGAAAAAGGGAGAAAAGCTGGCAACAACCAGGTAAGGATACCTACAGTTTAAAATGTCCCCTCTGATTACTTTCTTCTGAATGGCATCCACATTTTTCCTATGAACAAAGAAATAAAGCAGAACTCCCCTCTGAAAACAGGATGGTGTTTCAGAGCAACATACCCAGATTAAAAACCTGGGGATGCGTAGCCCAGTGTTTGGAAATTGTGTGAGCTATTTCTGTCAGGGGTTCCTTAGCCTTTCTAATGGGAGAGCCACCTTGGCACTGTAGTTTATTTCAGGCTTTTCAAGTGAAGTTTAATGTTTTCTCCCACTTTTATGTCCTGGCTCAGGGCAGAAGTCACCAGAAGTGTCATTTCCTTTATGTGTTTGATGATGTGCTGGGTTCCATCAATAAAGAGATCACTTTCTAAAAAGAAGAATTCCCTCTAATCTATGGATTTTTTTTCCAAGCACTACTGATCCTTCCTTTCTTCTGAGCCAGCTTTTTTCTGAGCTATTTGCTCTTTCAATTGCCAACTGAAAGTTCAGCCAATAGCCTGACAGTGAAGAGTCCTTTGCAATTGCTTGAAGGGACCAGTGCTGGCAAGAGAATTGGATTAAAATTACATGTTTGCTATTTTATACTCAAGTATTGGATTGCAACAATAGTAGTTCAGTGTAGGAGAATCAAACTGTTTGAGAACATGGTTTCTCTGTCAGCCTTGGACAAAGCACATGTGCCCCTGGTCACTAGGATTGAGCAGAATTCCTGTGAGTGTGGATGCTTGTACCAGAAAGGCAAGGAGAGAACTCCATATGCTCTCTGCAAGCACAGAATGTAACATTGCTCAGTAGGAATTGTCAGTATAGCTGCAAAACAGTGCCTGTGAAAGGTAATTTACTTTAATTACTATATGGTGACATGTTGCAGAAGAAATGAGAGTTTCTGATGGCAACACTCTCTGCTAGGAGTGTACCATTACTGAAGAAATCACTGTTTTACTCTGTGTGTGTGTACCACAATCTGTTAGCTATACAATTGCATCTCAGACATCCAGTTTATTAGGCAGTGAGGGTTTAAATCCTGTCTAAAATCTGTGCTGGAGGCTTTGCTTAGCAACAGCCCTGGCTGTGTTGTGAAACGTGACATTTTCCTGGGCTTTGCAATCCCAGTTCTGCTGTCCCCAGACAGATTGTGCTTGACTTGCAAGCAAAGAAATACTTTATATATTCCCATGCTGACCTTTAAGCTTTTAAAAACAAGATAATGATGAGCTGTGTCACTACCTGGCTGCTGGTGCTCCCAGGACAGATAAAACATGGAGCACTCGGGTTCTTTTCACCATGTCATGCTGCAGGTACCCAGAGGATCTATTATTGCTAAGCTGTTATCTTGAAAATATGCAGGATCCTCACAGAGAGCCAAAAAATGAATGTATCTTCTAAAATGTTCTAGTTTGAGCTACTGTTTAGATTTTAGCAGTGCCTTAAGGCAAGTCCCCTGTTCTGGTGAGCACAGGAGGACAGAGAGGGAGAGAGAGACAAAAGCCCTCATGTGGCCTTTGCACACTAGAATGGAAGAACATCTCCTTACAATCATGTGGGCCCATATAAACCTGAAAAACGGGTGTCCATTCACCATATACAGACACTCATTGTGTTTATTCTGCTGGTACATTTATGTTTTTGTGAATGTTCTGTTTGCTTAATCATTCTAGGCTGATTTATTTCAATGGAACTTCTCAGGTTTTTTGTTGCAACGTTAAGCACACTCTTATTTATTTGCTTTAATTGTTTCAGGGCTAAATTATGCAGCTTGTTTCCCTGTCCTGGCTCTCCTAGCTCCTGTCTAATTTAATTAAAATCCTTGTGGAATAAGTTGGAACCAAACACCTCTGCACTGCAGGATGAGGTGCTGCAGATGTCAAAGGTGGCCAGGACTGGTTTGCATCCAGACTGATCCACTAAAAGGAAATACTGACCCTGAGAGGGGTTTCAGAACCTCATGATCTTCCAGATCTGCTGAACCTGCCAGGAAAAAGTGACTTAATCCTAGCACAAAGCCTGCAGATGTATAGTGAAAAGCTCATGGTTCCTGCTTTGAGGGCTTTATAAAACACTGACATGGATGTAACTGATACTCTACACCTGGGAATATTTTTTGCTGTGATAAGACCCAAGCTTGTGAATTCCCATGAATACATCAACAAGCATAACTTTAGTTACCCAAGAACTAAACCTGGAGGTGAATGTGCTGCTGAGTCAGCTGCTTCCTACACTATAATTTTATCATTTGTGATTTTGTTTTCCATCTTGAAACCCACAGATGAAACACTTCCTCATTTTTCCTGTCAGAGTATCTTTTAATATTTATTGAGTTCTCACCCATTTGAACACTTATGTTGACCTTTATGTCTTCTCTTAATTGCCTTGACCTTTGTTGCCTGGTTTTGACTTAAATGAACTGAAACTCAGTGGGAAAGAATTTTTATTCCCCATGTTTCTGTACTCCCCACATGGTGTGTGCTCAAATTCCTCCTGCCAGCTCTGTGGGGCAAACTCCCAGAGCTAAACCCTTGCAGATTAGAAATATGGCTCTCTACTTTTTGTTAGATGGAGAAATGATTTATATCAATGATTTAACTAGTTTGAAATGTTAAGCCATCTCTTGCCAAGCTTTTAAAATGTCTACCTTTATTGCAGGGGCCATAAAGATAAAATATTTGTAGTGAAGTGTAATCCACATCATGTGGACAGACTGGTCACGGTTGGGATGAAGCACATCAAATTTTGGCAGCAAACAGGTACTGTGTTGAATATTTTATATGTGATTAATGTGAGAATTTGTGAATATTTTTAATACAGGAACATCATGTTCTCAGGTTAAGAATTTGTTTTGTTTGTTAAGCGCTTTTTCAATTATCTAAATATTAAAGGGGTAAAAACCCACCTCTGAGTCAGCAAATGTCACAATATTTCTTCTTCCTTGGAAAGAATTTCCAGCTAATAGTATTTGAGTTCTAGTCATAATATTAAGGAATTCTCCTAAACAAGCATCCTTGGCTCCCAGAAAAATCAGGCTCTGATCAAGGTTTTTTTTTTATTCAGGACTGGATTTTTCAGTCTTCATGACTTTTTAGTTGTGTCCACGTGACACAAGTACTCAAGACAACCCAAAATTAGGTAATTTTAAGGGCTTCCTACACTTCATACCATAGGTTAAGCATTCAAGTGGTTCAGGTGGTCTCAGATTAATATTTTTTTTTCTGCTTTTTTTTTTTGAATCTTCAGGTTATTTTCCCAGTCATTACAAAGACTTGCATTGCTGTTTGCCAAATTCCAGGATGGGAATGTGCATTAAGCAGCATCTTACTCAAAGCACAGTCTCTTTGCAATAAAAATGGTGTCTTTTTAATTCACATTTGCTCGATGGAGGGGGGACTCAGTGTGGTGTCAGCTGTGAAGCCCACAGTACCTTGGCACAAGGTCACCACTGCAGATGATATTTTATTTCTCATGTGTGTTTTTGTCTAAGCGTTGGTTCCTGGGCCTTTGTGGCTGCTTCTGCTTTCTGACCCAGAGTAGGGCTGTGGTGATTTGGTTCTCTGGCAGCCAGAAGAGGAGCAAACCCTGCCATTTATCCTGCCAAACTGCTGCCAAATTCTCAGGATGCCAGGGGACAACTGAACCAATCTTCTACTTGTAGTCACCTCTACAGAGAAGCAGCATGGCAGAAGCTGCTGGGGGCACAAACTATCCTGCCAGACATTGCAGTATTTGTTTTTGCATGATTTCCCACCAAATTTATCTCTTGCTTGGAAAGACAGTCTGAAAACCTGAGACTGATCTGCTCCAGAGCTGTCATTGCTGGGTTCACTTTCTTTGATTGTGCTTTTCTCTCGTGCGCTGATTTCTGGATTTCCATTTTTAGGCAGCCACAGGAGATCTTGGGGTCAAACATTTGTCCTTTACAGCCCTGTGGCTACGAGCCCAAACAGAACAAGCCTTGTGCTGCTGTTGCAGGTGGAGGCTTCACCTCCAAACGGGGCACGTTTGGGAGTGTGGGGAAGCTGGAGACCATGATGAGCGTCTCGTACGGGCGCGTGGAGGAGCTGGTGTTCTCTGGGGCTGCCACCGGGGACATCTACATCTGGAAGGAGACCCTGCTGCTGAGGACAGTGAAGGCCCATGACGGACCTGTGTTTGCCATGCATGCACTGGACAAGGTGCCTGTCACCTTCCTTCACCTTGATTTTTGTTGGAGTAACAGATTTTGGAGGTGTTTGTGATTAAACAAAGCCAATAATAATGACTTTTGTTATTTGATAGACCTGGATTTGTAAGAATCACGTTCCATGTGCTGGTACCTGACCAACAGCTTTCTGAGTTCTAAAAATTCAGAATTTATTTCTTGCTCTGCTCAGGGGTGTTGTTTTCATATTTGTGTAAACCACAGGAGACTAATGGGTAACATTCATTGCCTCTTCAACCTGATCCCAAAAATATTTGTGCATTGCCAATTTCCAAAATATGAAACATGACCTTTTAATAATATCATCACTGTGTTTTAGTCAAGACTTTAGATATCCAAAGGTTTTGGGTTTTGAATTAACTATTCCAGATATCAAAAGAATTTCCTTTCTGTTGCATCAATACATCTATAAAAAAAATTATGGCGAAATATTTGCATGACATAAATGAGCTTAGGACAAAGTTTTGCCCCTGGCAATTTGAAGATAATGTTGATAATGGAATATCCCTTTTAAGGTTATGGTTTCAACTGTAGAAGTGAAGGATGAGAAGAACGTTAGCTATTAACATTTTTATATATCAAGGTCAATTAAGATCCCTGTGGCTCAATCCTTTCTGGCCCTAATTGATTGTTCCCAGCCTCCCCATCAATTTTTCTATTTGATCTTGGCACTGAATATCCTCTTCACTTAGATTTTTGCTCGTTAGTTATTTATGCTCTTTTGCATTCACTTGGGCCAGATAATCTACCCAGGGAATTAATGAGAAAATTGGTCCCTGATGCATTATTAGAACTTTGGTTGAAGCATCTTTTAAGTCAATTGAATTTGGAATAACTTGAGGAGCTGTTACTGCCAACTACTGCCTTTTCTAAGGGTAAAACACGTTTTTCCACATGCAGGCAAATGTCCTGGTCCAGCATTCCTGTTTACAACAGTGTGTGCTCCATATGGTTGCAAATCTTTATAACCTTAGAAAAGCAACTCTAAATCTCGTCCACTTGATTTTTTCCCTCATAGATACAGACTCCAGTATTTTTAGTTTGACACATGAATAAAAAGCAGGGGAGATTTTATTGTGCCATTGGACATGTCCTTTTGAATCTCCCCCATGACATCTGTGTGTGTTCTCCTGCTTTCTTGCAGGGCTTTGTAACGGGTGGAAAAGATGGAATTGTGGCCCTTTGGGATGATATGTTTGAGAGATGTCTGAAGACATATGCCATTAAAAGAGCAGCACTCTCTGCTAGTTCTAAAGGTAATGGTTTTCAGGATGTTTCAATAAGGACTGTGTGCATGGAGGGTGGTACAGTGGTAGTAAAAAGGTAGGACTGGATGTCAAATCTTGCCAGAAAACAAAGGGAACAGCAACACACCACTTCCTCTGTGCTGGAATGTCATGCTTTGATCCACATAAGGTGTCTTTCTTGTATTCCTTGTCATTTGTGATTGGTTCTGCTATTCCCTCCTCCGTTTCATGACTTTGAGCTTTGTTTTCATTGGTGAAATGATTTTAAGGAGAAATATCCCCAGCCTGGAATTTGGCAGTTCCAAAATCAATCCAGTTTCCTTGGCTGGCCACATTCCCTGTGGTGAGAGCAGGGACCTGTTGAATTCCCCAGGATTCAGTGTGGAAGTCTAGAAAGGGATATTCACATGTAATCACAGAATTGGTCCGAGGTGCTGGAATTCCTGAGCCCCTCAGACCCTGTCACTGTTAAAGCAGTAAAATATCAGTCTTTATATTGCCAATACTACAGACAAACTCCTCTCCCTGAATTAGTAAAGAATCCATGGATTATCTGGCAGTTTGATCCGGCAATTTTATCTCATGTTCAAGATTTTAAACAGATTTGAATTATATATAAACTGCAAGTGATACAGAAAAAAAAAATTTAAATCTTGCATTCTTCAGGTTTACTTTTAGAAGACAACCCCTCCATCCGAGCCATCAGCCTGGGACATGGGCATATCCTGGTAGGAACTAAAAATGGAGAAATACTTGAAATTGATAAAAGTGGGCCTATGACTCTGCTTGTTCAGGTACTGTATAGATCTCCCATAGCAAACTATTTCCTGTATTTTTATGAACATGCTGGTCCTTTGGTATTCTTTTTTCAGTAAATTTTAATCACAGGAAGTAATCCTTCAAATTTGTCTTGCCTGCTTGGCTGCCTTACTATCCAAGATGTGTGAGGTTGTGTTTTATAAAACATTGAACTCATTGACTAATGCAGATTGAGAGCAGTAAGAAATTATTTAACCTTGATATGCAGTGCTAGCAAACTGTATGCAAACTGAAGGAAAGCTGGAAAATGCAGGAAGAGTGATTAACAAGTTAGAAAACTGAGAATCTGAGGCAAGATTAAAACAAAGTATTAGATGTATGTTGGGCAAACAAGGATCTGAAAAAGGACATAAACTTTGAGAATTAGCCAACATCAGGATTTCAGGATGAAGTCCTGTTTGGGGTGTAACTGTTCTCTGTTCGTCTCAAGTTTGGAAAGGAGAATATTGGAAGAACAGGAATTACAGCCAGTTATAGTGGAGGGGACTATGGAAGAGTGTTTGAGACATTTGTCAGGGGAGACAGAGCAGATGTTCAGGTCTTTTGGCACGTGGAAATCTTTGGAGAGAGGAGATGGAAAAGGCATCGTTGCCTGGGACTTGCAAAGTGAGGTAGGCCAAGGACAGAACATATTACCCAGCCCCACATGCATTATTTCCTCTTGTGTGGGATGCTTCCCTCCAGGGCCATATGGAAGGAGAAGTGTGGGGCTTGGCAGCTCATCCTCTCCTGCCCGTGTGCGCCACCGTGAGCGACGACAAAACCCTGCGCATCTGGGAGCTCTCGGCGCAGCACCGCATGCTGGCAGTGAGGAAGCTCAAAAAAGGTAACTCTGCCTTGGCAGCCCTGGGGCAGCCAGGGATCCTCTGCTCCTGTAGCAGCTCCCTCTCTGCTTCCAGGGCACGGCACGGCCGTTAATTGGGGAGGCAAAGGACACAGTCATTAGGAGATTGGGAGCACAGGAAATAAATTGTCTTTGGCGTGTGTCAAGTCAGTGCAAAGAGAAGGGAGAAAAAGGACTGTAATCTATTGTAATGAATAATAATAAAGTGAACCTCGATCTCTTTTCCCCCAATTTCAAGGGGAATGAGTTGACCTCAGAATCACTTTCCTCCCTAGGCATACTTAAGGCCAGTACGTTGCTGATGTAAAAGAATTTCCTTATAAAGACAAAAGTACAATTTCCTGCAAGTTGAGCACAATCATCTTTTGCTGTCAATATGGGCTTTAGCTGTTAAACCAACTTCTCTAAAATTAACACTTTCAAGGCCTCTCCTCTGTATAAAATTAGATAAGCTGTGTTGAAACGCTGCCTTCTCAAAATTACTCTTATTTTATCAACTCATTGATATCCTTCAGGAAATTTTAAATTGTTCATTTTCAGCGACAGATCTGGAGCACAGGAACCCTTAACTGGCTGGGGGAAAACAGAGTTAAATGTTTTGGAGAGGTGAACCTGGGGACATATAAGGATAGCTGTAGGAGAGAGTATGGTCAGGAATAACACTACCCTTAATGAGTCTTTGAATTTTCCATATGGATTTCCTTTCTCTAGGTATTTTGGGTTGTTATAAATGACAATGTAGTTGTTGAGTTACACTGTTATGTATTAGCTTTTGCAAATTATTATTAATCACAATGATTTTGATGTAGTACAGTTTGTAATCACTTTTTAACTATTTTAAATATAGTATAATTTATCAGCTTTTGGGGCCAATCCCCTGGCCATGTAATGTTAACTTTTGCAGAATGCTTTTATTTTTGTAACTAATTGACAATAATGAGAATAGCTTAGCTAAGTTTGTGGAAATAGCTAAAACTGTCTGTATAATTGGTCAAGATTGAAGGGACCACACAGATAACACTGAAAGAAAGGATGTGAAAAGGATTTCTGCTGCTGACCCGGCAGTTATCAATAATTCCCTCTTTGTTGTTGTTGTGAGGAACTGGCATACACGTTGTGAGGAAATGGCATATACATTATGAGGAAATGACATACACAACTCCCAGAAATCAAATCTATACTATTGAATGATGGGTTGAACAAAGCTAAAAAACTCCCAGAACATATAAAGGAACTCTAAGGAATGTTCGAATATGTATAATCTTCATGAATATGCATTTGACCAGTGCAAAGAAAAAGCATATAAAGTTGTTACAGCTAATTGATGAGCTTTTGGCCATTCCCCAAGCATCCCAGCGCTGGATATTGTCCCCTTTATCTGTTACTAAACGTAAAAACTTTTGAAGAGTAAGCCTTGTTTCTCACCAGGTAGGTTTTTTTGTTTTATTTCTGTCATTAGTATGTTTAGAATGTGGCTGGAAGGTGGTATTTGCATATAAACCTGTTTCAAAAGGGATGAAATCATCAACTCCAGAGCACCCTGTAACAAAGCATCCATCATAGCCCTCTGTAACATATCTGTTTCAAGAGATACCAGGTCTGTTTTAAAACGACGTAGTTGATGTAAAAACCTTTCAGTTGCAGTTCACTGATGGTTTTCTCGGCCCCAGCTTTTCAGCTTTGCCGGACTCATTTCCGTGTCTCCCGCAGGCGGGCGCTGCTGCGCCTTTTCTCCCGACGGGAAAGCGCTGGCGGTCGGGCTGAACGACGGCAGTTTCCTGGTGGTGAACGCTGACACGGTGGAGGACATGGTCTCTTTTCACCACAGGAAGGAGATGATCTCGGATATAAAGTTTTCACGAGGTACAACCAGATGATAAGGGGCAAGAGGAGGAGTGTTTATCTCGCAGTTTGTTTCTCTTGCCTAG
The DNA here is from genome assembly GCA_013397295.1 of Polioptila caerulea. Taxonomy (NCBI): domain Eukaryota; kingdom Metazoa; phylum Chordata; class Aves; order Passeriformes; family Certhiidae; genus Polioptila; species Polioptila caerulea. Next base: position 272,499 of record VYXF01012136.1, on the reverse strand, counting down.
ATAGGGTTGAATGTTCCAAAGGAAGACTGGCTTTGTGTGTGCTCCGTGCATTAAACACTTTACAATTCCATGTGGCTGTGGCTGCACTATAACAGGCCCACCCCTGCCTGGTGAATTCACTGCAGTGCTGAAAATCACACCAGTATCAGTTAGAAGATTTAGCCTTTAATAACCTCGGTGTCTCCTCCTTACAGAATCAGGAAAGTACCTGGCTGTGGCTTCCCACGACAACTTTGTAGATATTTACAACGTCCTTACCAGCAAAAGAGTTGGCATTTGCAAAGGTGCCTCCAGCTACATCACCCACATCGACTGGGACTCCAGAGGTAAAGTGCTGGCCAGAGATACAGACTGGAAATGCCCATAAAATGGAATATCAGGAAATTGTTCCACTGCAGTTATTGAGTTTAAGCACTGATGCAAACGCTTTTTCCCCATGGAGCACTGTATGGATCCAGTGCAATTACATTTGTTGGTATCCAATTTCCTTTCCTTGCTGAGCTCTGCATGGCAATCCCTGCAAGAAGCTGGAGCCTGATGGTCCCAGCTAATTAAGTCCAGCAGGATCCGTAATGAGCTCATGCCTGTGAGCCTTCCTAGAGCAGATGTGATCTGTGTGGGACCACCTGTGTGCCTGAGCCTGTCCCTGCTGTGTGCCAGCCCCAAAACGTGATGGGAGCCAGTGGCAGCAACCCCGCAGCATCTCCGTGGGCACAGCAAACTTCCCATCCCAGAACAGCTCGGAGTGGAGCTGGTTCTGCCAGTGGGGCAGTGCAGAAGGGATAGGAGCCAGCAAAGGTGCCACTTTTGGCAAAGCTGCCTTGTAAAATTATTAGGAAGTTTAATAGCACATGCATTCATTTTTGACTTCCATTAGTATGATGATGAAACACAAGCAAAATATTCCCTGTCAGCAGAAACTGATTTGCTGTGCAACAGCAAGTTCTTAAGGCTATTGGATGGTATTTAAAATATTACTTATGCTTTGAATCAGAGTGAATCAAAGTATAGGGCCCTTACAAGAGTGGTTTTAAGCATCTGTGTTACTTTGGCTATGAATAACTCTCTAGAGATAATTTCTTAATTTACCCCCAGAAATCTCTTCACTCGATCAAAAGAAAGTTCTTAATAGTTAATAAGTTCTTAATAATTAATAAGATTCATAACAAACTCTCCTTTTGTATTCAGGAAAGTTATTGCAAGTCAATTCTGGTGCCAAAGAACAACTGTTTTTTGAAGCACCGAGGGGGAAAAGACATATTATAAGAATTGCTGAGGTATGAATTGTGTGCTGGATTATTTTTACTGTGAAAATTAACTTTAAGAATTGTCTTCAAATGGTGTGTTTTTTCCTTTTATAATGCTATATTTACAATGGTTAGAATTAAAATTATTTAGTAACTCCAAATATGTCTTTCCTAGCATTTGTAAATGGCAGAATGTGCAGGTTTCTGCTTGTATCTCTAAATTTATTATTTTTTATTTATTAGCAACCATTTGCCATAATCTCCTTCTCAGAGTCACCTGTTTTTTGTGTCATCAGTTGCACACGGGCTATAAACCACCTTCAAACAGCAGGATCTGGCTTTTCATGAAGCTGATTTTTTGTGCCATGCAATTCTACATGGCTACAAAATTGCCAGTGTTTAGCACCTCAGAAAATCTTGAGGGAGCTTTGTATCCAAATCATGTTCTGCCTTGTGAAAATGGGAATGTTTGTAGAAATGGCTTTGAAGTGTGTAGACTTTTCATGAAGATATACAATTTGTGTTAACAAGCTGGAACAGCACAGTTTCTTAAGAACTAAAAACATTAAAATAAAAATTAATGTCAGATGTAGAAAACTATACACGTGAAACTAGAGTGCATTTGGTATGTTGAAAGTAAGAAGCCTTCACTGGGGGGAATTTTGCTTGCAGATAGAGAAGATTGAATGGGACACCTGGACCTGTGTGCTTGGCCCCACGTGTGAGGGAATCTGGCCCATGCACAGCGATGTCACCGTGGTCAACGCGGCCAGTCTCACAAAGGACAGAACCCTCCTGGCAACAGGGGATGATTTTGGCTTTGTGAAGCTCTTTTCCTACCCAGTGAAGGTAAGAAGTGTGTTTGTTCCAGTGCCTGGGAAGGAGAAGAAGGAAGGCACTGTTGCTGGGGTGTCAGGCTGCCAGCTGGGGGGTTCTCTGTGCTGCAGGGCCAGCACGCCAAGTTCAAGAAGTACGTGGGGCACAGTGCCCAGGTGACCAACGTGCAGTGGCTGCACAACGACTCCGTGCTCCTCACCGTCGGCGGCGCCGACACCGCGCTCATGATCTGGACCAGGGAGTTCCTGGGCATCCAGGAGAGCAAGCTGGTGGACAGCGAAGAGTCAGACACAGATGCAGAAGAAGATGGAGGTAAAGAGGATTTAATCCAGTTTTCCTTGCGTGAACCAGAGATTCACACGCACATATAACTTGAAGCTTTGCTGTGCTGCATTTCAGTGTAAGGAGAGCTTGGTGTAGGATTTGTTTCCTTCCTTTCATTGGTGCAGATCTTGTTCCTACTCTCCCACTATGAAACAAGGGTAGTTTGTTTTATTCTATGTTTTATTTTTGTAAGGTTATGACAGTGATGTTGCAAGGGAAAAAGCAATTGACTACACCACAAAGATCTATGCAGTGAGCATCCGAGAAATGGAAGGCACAAAACCCCATCAGCAGCTGAAGGAAGTCTCAGTGGAAGAAAGGTATGTCCCACAAAGGCTTTTGCTTCCAAGTGTGCCCTTTTGCATCTCTTTTCATTCAAGTAAAATTGGTCCTTAGAAATAAGACAGGAATTTTAAAATTCACCAAATAACATTTAAAATGGTGTTCGCAGAGTACAACATGTTAATGTGATGGGGAAAAATATATAACACATCTCTGAGTGTTGTGTTCTCTTCTGCTGCTCACATGAGCATTTATATTCTCTCCTAACCAGTGTGTGTCTGCAGGACAGCACTTGTGATAGTGGTAAGCCTGTAGATAATTTGTGGTTAAGGCTTTGGGTGGTGCTTTTATTAAAAGATTTTCAGTCGCTTCTAATTGTGTTGGGTTGTCACTGGTGCAGATGGAATTTCCCATGGCACACGCTGGCCTTAGGCTGAAATATTCTAAAGTAAAAAAGTAGCTGGAAGGGGAGCAGTGTTGGAGAGGAGAACAAAGGTAAGAGCTAAGAACAGAGGGTGAGTCCAGTGAAACACAGACCGAAAGGAGGGGATGGTAAAATCTGATGGAACAGAACAGGAGCATGCATAACCAGTAAAGAACATTCCTCCTCAAAATCTGGAGCAGTAAATCCCTACCTGTGAATCCGGCTGGTGACTCAGCTAGAAATTCATTCTGTCTCTTTTGGTAGAATATTTTCTTAGAAATGATAATTAGTTTATCAGGAGTTTCCCTGCTCTTGCCCCTCACAGGGCACTGACACAAAAGACTGCTGTGGGTTAACCCACAGAGAGAATTTTTGCTTAGTTGTTCTGTTATTGCAAGAGACAAAATGGAGTTAATAATACTTCCTAATCTCACGTAGGCCTTGGAAAAATAAGCTTCTGTCTTTAAAGCTCTTAAAGAATGCAGTGCTGAACATCTTGATCAGAAAGGAATTTATCATTTTTTTCTCAGTAAATGTGCAAAACAGGAGAATTGGGTGTGAAATGTGGGATATGAACAATAAGAAGAAAAATGTTGCACTCATTTTTCTTCATCGCAATGTTTTAACACAGGAGGAAGGTCAGTGGTTTTTACAATAAAATGTTGGACCATAACCTTCTCTTTCCCCTTTCTTTTAAGAATATCTCTTTTCCTCAAATAAAGAATTTATTCCTCCATTTTTCTCCAAAAAGGCATTATGTATCATCTGGTAAACATAAATGTTTGCAAATTGAGTTTAAAAAAGGAAAATTATTGTCTTGTTTTGGGTGAATTGCAAAATTGTTACAGGAATAATAAGTGGCAGTGGTACAGATGTTTCACACCAGAAACCCTTCTACCCTCCAGCTGTTTTATTCTGCTTTGATGATGCAAAAGGAAATGTAGAGTGAGTTTAACTGACGGATTAAGCTGGGCTCGAAAATGTCTTGTACTCATGAATTACCAATGATTTCAGCAAGGGCATCAGTGTCTTGTGCAGCTTTTCAGCACCATTTCCTGTCCAGGAGTGAAAATCCCCCTGCAGGTCCCTGGGAAGCTTCCCTTCTCTGTGCCCATGGCTGTGGGGTGTGATGGCACCCCTCTCAGCCCCTCTCCTGGAGAGCAGGCCGTGTCTAGGCAGCACCACAGAGCCCTGGGGGAGCTGCCCCAGTGTTTCCACACCTCCCACTGTTGGTGGCTGCTGAAATGGGGAGGCACTTCCTCTTCCTGACTTTTGGAGTAGTGCCTTGGCTGCACATGAAAATAGCATCTCGAGGGAATAACCCATCCCATGTTACATCTCCAGGTCCTGGACTGAGGAGAGTAAAAAGCAAGGTCTTAACATTCTCCTGTCTTTTTTCCTTCTTACTGACTGTGTTATCAGGAGTTTTGTGCTTCATTTTACTCTAGGTTAAAAATAAACCCTTGTCACTGTCCTCCCCATCTTTCTGCTTGAGAGTCACAGCTCTTGTATGCATTTTTGTCTCCTTTTTAAATTACAGATGCTTCAGTACAATCACACCTTTGGTATTTGGAATTCGCTGTTTTGATCAATCTGACAACAAATCTCGTAATTTTCATATGTCACTTGTTAGGCAAAGATAAATTCACTTTCCTTTTTTCAAGGGATTAATATAAATAGTGAAATAATCAGAAGCAGGAATTTCATGGCAAAATGTCAGCAAAAGTGACTTCTGAGGGCGTTGTGATTGGCTAGGGCCTTAAGCTGTGAACGGAGCTGGGGTTTGGGTGCAGTAAGGCAGGGTTAAGTAGGCTACTGCAAGACTGCAGTTCCTGGTCACAGTGGGACAATGTGGGCACAATTCCTGCAGAATCTTGGCACTCCCAGTTGTGAGTGCTGCAGGCTAAAGCTGACTTCTCTCGGAAGAAATATGAAATATGAGGGAAGCTCTGTAGCTGTGCCAAAGTCCATCTTTTCAGAGAACACAAAAGAATGTAGCAGCTGCAAAAGGGTTTGTATGATGAAATTCTGAAATCCCTGGGCTGACTTTTCTCTGCACCTCCAAGGGTCTGAAGTGACAGTTGATCGATCCAGGTGAAATGGAAAGTCTGCAATTACTCAGCTGTCTGTATTGAGGGAAATCCTAAATGTTCAGGGAAATCTAAGGCCCAGGCCAGCAGGTCTTGAGGCTGTGGGGTCTTGAAATCCCTGTGCACAGGGCTGAGTGAAGAGGCAACAAGGAATGTTGAAGGCAGCTCCCAAAGCTTTAGATTTCCTGCCAAAGGCAGAGCTGAAGTAGCTCTCCCAGCCTCTCCAGATTTGAAGTAGGGGACCCAGGATGTGTTCCATTCTCTTTCAGGCAGATATGTGGGCAAACCTGGTAGGCTTTTGAGAAGGAAGTTTTTCTGGAGGAAATATTCCAGATCTTTCCCTTTGTGGTTGTGCCATATGTCTGTCTGAAGACCCCAGTGATTGTGCACTTAATGACCTTTGTGCATGGAATACTCTGGCATTGGCAACTTACTGTCACTTGCTGTGCACATGTTGAAAATTATGGGGCAAGCTGGAAGGCTGCTTAGGAGAGAAACTGTGAGTAAATCCCAAGGCCTGGAAAACTGCCTGTCCACTTCACTGTAACATGTAGTGAGGGTCTTGGAGTGTCCCCCTTGCTGTGCTTTCATTATGGCTTTGAGAAAGGAAAAATTGGGAAGGTGTAGTGAGAAGAAACTCATAATTAAAAAAGTTTAAATTAAGGAAAGGGGGAAAAAAAAAGATAAAAAGCAGGTTTCTGGTTTGAGCAAGAAGTAGGAATAGCTGGGGCTGCTTCTGTGAGCTGCTCCTTAGAGGCAATGACTTGGAGCTCTCTGGAGTTTTTTCTTTTAATAGTAATATTTGAGGGTAAAGTGTTGCTAAAGTTTCTTTCCAGCTCACGTAATCAAACATGCTTCCAAGGTGCCATGTGGCACCTATGAGACACGTCCATCTGTTTAATCTTTCTGTTTGCTGCAGTAAACTTGCAGGACTCTGTGCTTCTATATTGAGAGTGGTGAATCTGAAAATCTCCAGGTACATTATTTCTCTAGAAATAACAATTCAGTGTTCAGTTCAGGAAGATTTGATCTCAGGAACCATGATGCGACTCCTGAGAAGATTGCAAGTGCAGGGTTGGGAGCTGAACTGTACAATGATTAGTACAAAGTCAGGAGTAATAATAAAGTTTTCCCTTAGAGAAGAAAATGAGAGCCCTTTATGAAATTTCTTTTTCCTGTCTAACTCAAATGTAATTAAAAAAATCATGGTTCTGCAAATACCTTGGAGGAGTGTAGAAGTTACATGATAGATTTTACTTGCAGGATTTAAATCAAATCATGGCCTGGTCTTTTTGGGGGGATGCAACATTTCCTGTCTCCATCAGCAGCTTTAGGATGGCAAGGTGACAGGAGAGCTGTTGCTGAAGGACAGTTTTAAAATGTCTTGCAGTTGTATTGGTGCATTTGGTTAAGATCATTAATCGATTGTTGTTTCTCTCTCCTCTCTCCAACCTTGTTGTTGTTCTTCTCCCCCTTTCCATGTCTCCCCTTCTCTCCCCCTCCCCCCTTCCCCTTATCTCCCTCTCTGCCCTGTGGCTGCCCCCCTGGCCTGTGCCCGTGGCCAGGAGCGGGGTGCCCTGCAGAGGGGCTGCAGGAGCAGTCTCGCGGGGTGGGAGCTCCCAGCGCGGCGCTCCCACTCCTCGGGACCCCCTGGCCACTGGTGGGACTGTCCCAGACAATCCAGGACAATTGTAAGCTCTGCTGTGTGTCACAGAGAAATTGTGCTATTTCGGAAAAGGGCCGGTTTTTGAGCTGGGACCGTTTAAACCAAGAATTTGTATGATGACAAGTAACACGAGCTTGCTGATGACTGTATTTGTGTTACTAATCTCAAAGGCAAAGACCTGTTTGCATTTGGCCCCCTACTAACCCCTAACACGCCCCACCCTGCGTCTGCAGCTCTCCTTTAGCTCAATTTGCATGACTTCACATGAACCTGGTGGTGGGAGCTCCTCAAAGCAGGTGGAATGTGTAGAAAACAAAAAGCAGCATTAGCATGTTGGTCTGGTTTTCTGTTTTCTCGGCATCCTGGCTTGTCTCGTTCTCCATGAACTGCCCTCCTCAGAGCCTGGTCTCCATCGTGGTGTTTGCCTCATGTGTAATCATATGTCCTGATAAAGGTGAAAAGTTAAAGAAGTTGAATTTTCTCTCTTCAAATGTTACTCTTTAAATTACTGATTTCTTTAAAGCAACATGAGCTAACTTATGTAAGCTTCCGAAATAGCCCCCACGAGCTTTTGCACCACAAAGTGAATTATTAGACATATGGTTACAGCCTTGGTTCCTGCACCTTTACATGCACACGTCTGTGGGTGCAGTGCAAAAGCTTTGAGTGTGAATCTGTGTTGTATTTGTGTGTAGGTGGGGACTATTCAAAACGTATCTGGAAAAACACATCTTTGGGATGGAGAAAATAACTTTGGGCTTATTCCAGCAGAAAGCCCCTCTCTGAGAACCAGGAGCATCCTTTGGAATATTCACTTTTACTTTCTCAACAGCATTATGTCAAGTTAATGCACCCTAGATGCATTTGACAGCCTGCTGGTTTCATCCCAGTTGTCCCCAAGGCTTGTACACACTGTATTTGTCAGTGCCTGCCCAGCAGCTGAACTCAGAGTCAATCTCACTGCTCCCACAGGTCAGCACAGAGCTGGCTCTAAGGTCTCCTCCGTTGGTGTGACACTTGGTGAGGTGGAACTGAGGGATGCCAACATTGCCATGCGTTCCCAGCACTTCTCTCTCTGAACCTGAGTGCTCTCTGCACTGAGGGTGATGGGGAATCCTCAGCTTTCCTCAGGGCTGTTGTGCAGGGGGTAGTCCAAGGCCGATGGAAAATGCGTATTTCTCGTGTTTTGTCATGCAGGGGGAGGATCTGCCATGTAGGATTGGTTCCGTGTTTTTATTTACACAGTACAGCTTCAAAACACGCTGGAGCTTATGCAGGGAATAACAAAACAAGGGGAAAGGCTCTGTTCCTCCAGTATGTGAGGGACAGTGTGTCTGGAGAGCCTGGAGTGTGAGGGAACATTGCCATGCGGTGTGAGGGACAGCAGGTCCTGGTGCAGCTGGGCCAGTCTGTGGTACAGGAGCTGTTTAGGGAACAACTTCCCAAGGTGTTCAGAACAAAGGCCCTCAGGTTTCATTCCAGTGATTGCCCTCCTTACTGGTTTGCTGTAGTGCTCGTTTCACTGGCACTGAGCTGGAATGACCTGGGAATGCAGTGACCAGCTGCCCTGACAGGCTGTGACAACAGCTGACCCCACCATATGCCCTGCAGTACTTTTTGATTTTTCTTTTTTAAATTTTTTTTTTATTTTAAAGAGTGAATCAACATACATGTGAAGTTGTAAATATTGTAACCATGTAAGGCTTTTTCAGTCCTTTAAAAACATGATTTACCACTGATGTTTCCCTCTACTTCTGTTTGAGCTTTGCTTTAATCTGCTGTATTTGAGAGTAGGGTATTTTCATGTTGAATCCTATTCTTTTTGTTGCCTTATGATAGCTACGAAGTGTTAAGAAAGAGTAACAGCAGGAAAAGTTGTATGTAAAACTCCTATGTATGTTGGGATGGGAAAATCCAAGGGTTTAGAATTTACAAAATCTTTTAATCCCTTCTCTAGGAAGGGATTAAAAAAAGCTCAAGGAGTTTTGCAGCAGTTTGGGGTCACTTGGGAGTCCCTTCCTGTCACTAGTGAAGGACACTTTTAAAAGCTGCTTTTGCATTTTTTTCTGAAATGAACAGTATATTTTTTAAACCTTGGATTTTTGTTCTGTTGCCCAACCTAACCCTACCACCTTTACCTCTCCTTGAACCTTGTTTTTCCTTCTCAGGAGCAGTCCTGTTCATGTTTGTGTAGATCCAAGTGTGTTCCTTCTCCAGTTTGCAGCCGTGTACATCCATGTCTGTCTCCCTTTTGGGCTCAAAGCTTTTCCCTACCCATTGCTGCTGGCTCAGCCTGTCAGCTTCTGGGTTGCAGGACACTCCTGTCTGTCTGTCCCTGCTCCAGACCTTGTTGGTCCCTTCCACGTGATGCTGTTTCTGGAGTTCCCATGATGTTCCCATTTGCCTTGGAGCAGAATGTTTGTTCTCCCCAATGTATTCCTGCTGCAGTCAGCATCCCCAACCAGACAGCAATTCTGGCTTGTGCCTTGGAACAGGAGTTGGTTATATTCCCCTCCCATAGAATTTATCATAACAGTTTTTGATCTGCCTTTTCTTTTGACCTTTATTTTCCATCTAAACAGATCTCGCTTTTTTCCCCTCATAGTTTGGCCCTGTTCTCTAAGATCACGTCTCTTTCCTCCCTCAAGGTGCCCCACTCTCCCAAAACCCCGTTCCCTCTTCCCCAGCCCAGCTCTTGTTGTGTCCATCTGTTGTTCTCCATCCTGATGCTGCCTGTTCACCCCACCCCTGATCTGGGCTTCTCTCTCCCCGTGGCTGGAGGGAATGTTCACTCACATCTTTTCGCATTTCTGCATGAAGGTGGTGCTGAGGTACTGTCAGTTTGGATCTGGACTTCTATCCCTGACTGACAACTGCGTGTCCTCATGTGAGAACATCCTTGAGATTGCCATGAGCAGCAGAAATCTTCTCTGCTGTATTCACAGAACTGAAACCCTCTAATATCTGATTGTGTCTTATCTTTGCCAGAGCTCCTCCGTGCCATAACGTAATCTAAGCACGTTTGTTTTAAATTGCTGCAAAGAAACCGTTAATGCTTGTGTTATGTTTTAACTTGCTTTCCTTTGGAGGCAGGGAATTGTCAAGTAAGTACTGATGGGGAGCCCAGCCGAGGCCTGGATTGCTGGGAATGTGCCATGCAGGTTGCACAGATCCAACAGGGCAAAGGGATGTCATTTGCTACAGTGCAAATTTCTTGTCTTGGCAGTGTCATCTTCTGTATCAAAACAAACTAGATGTAGTCACAGGCTTGTTGAAAGTGAAATGACTTCTTAAAATGTTTCAAATGTGCCGCTTTCCATTTGTTTTATTAAGATGGTGATGAGGCAGTGAATGCACATGTGTGTATATATACATGGCTATGTATATATGAATGCACACAACACCTGTGTTTGTGTGTGCTGTGAGTAGGTATCTATAAAAGTATCTGTGTGTGTGTCTCCCAGTTAAGCCTCATGCTTACAATCTGGTGACTATCAAGCATGTCACAGTGGTAGTGTTCTCTTGCTTTCATGAAGTATTTTGGCTTGCTCTTGTCATAAACTTTGATATTCCTAGGTAAAGAAATGTGGAAATGATCCAGTTTGAAATAACACCCAAACAGCAAAAAGCATACAAGAAAACAATTCTTTTCCTAAGTGCCAGTTCAGAGGCCCTCATAAATCTGGGCTGAAATGCTGAATTTATTTTGTAAGACAATTAAGTTTTGTAATAACTTCCTCTGCCCCTTCCCTGCCGGTGACAGCTCCGCTGCTCGGTCCCGTTCCACCCAGGGTCACCCCTGGGGACTCGAGTGGCCACTGTCTGAGGAAATAAAGGTACTTGTTCCCTGAGGACAAGGCAGGACAGGCTGTCCTGGCAGTGACTCGGCCTCCCCACAGAAAGTGTGGGCTAAATTGCAGCTGAGCTGGGATAGAGAACAACCATCCATTGTGTGCAATCTCAGCAGTGCCGAGGAGACTCTCCACTTCCTACCAGCTCCCTCCCCGTCAGGCCCCTGAAAATAAACCAACCGTGGAGTCCCGTTCTCCCCCGGTGCGAAGGGTGCAGGAAGCTTGGATGCAGCTTCCCTTTCCCCTCCGTCATGCAGGATCTTTAGCTCTGAGTCTGCCCAGGGGTGCTGGGTGCGATGTTTCCGCGTCTGTGCACTCTTTGGTTTCTGTTTTAGTTCTTACTGGCATGCTTGGATAGCACGTGTTGTGCCCAAGGAATGACTGCTGTGCTCTGAAAGTGCTTGTGCATGAGTCTTGTGCTCAGAAGTGACTCCTAAACTCTATTAAGTTTCTTGCTTGGCTTTATTTGCTGCTTACAAGGGGATCAAGGTAACTCTTTCACTCTCTTCGAGTCGCGGGCTCCCCTGCTGATGTGCTTGTTGGTCCTTGCTGTGCCTGAGACCTGGGTTAGACTGGTTACCCCCAGCTTTGCTCTGTCTCAGAGCTCAGCTTGTCCTGCTGCTCATTCCCACAGGGCTCAGTTCCCACTGGGCTCGGTCCACCGTGCCTTTAATACCTTCCATGAAAAATCCAGCTCCAGAAAAAGCAGCTCCCTAGGCACAAAAGGGATTTCATTCTTCTCCAATTAATTTTTTTGCAAAATGGGAATGACTGGTAGTTATGGTCTCAGGACAGGAACAAATTTCACATTGTGTGGAATGTAATAGTGCAAGGTCACGTTTTTCTGGAATCATAAACTCTGGGAATGCTTTCCAAGTGCTCCCCTTAGCTCTGTCCCTCCTTTCCCAGCAGAATCAACAGCAGCAGCAGAGCTTATCTGGCCTTACAGTCCATATGCACACATCAGATTTTGTCTCAGCCCGTGTTCTGCGTTTGTCTCTTTAGCTACTTTTAGCAGCTGTAATTATATAAAAAAGCTTTGCAGTCTCCCAGATTCCCTTGGATGAATGACTGGTGCATTTAAATGCAACCATTTTATCTTCAATATGATTTTGGGAATATTTTGTTGAAGCCATGTCAAGGTTTTGGGATGGGGTTTCTCAGAAGAAGCAAGGCTGGGCAGAGGTTAACTGCCAGCTGCAGAAATGACTTCAGATCATTTCTGACAGCACATATTTACCAGCATTTCATATTCAAGGATTTTTCCATGGATTTAAATCATTATGGTTTGGGGTCTTTTGAGTGGTGTAAGGTTGTTCTGCCACTCATCCACAAAGCCTACATCAGTGTTTCTGCTCTTTCTATCAAAAAGTGCAGGATTTTAATCAGTTTATTGTACAACTCTGAGAAAAGCTCATACGGGAGCAACTGTCTATTTGCTGCTCACACGTGCTGTGGTTTTGAGGGTTGTATTTTACTATCAAACATACTGATTGTCTTCTTTTTAAAATGTTCTTTTCAGGCCACCCGTGAGCAGAGCTGCTCCTCAGCCTGAGAAACTGCAAAAGAACAACGTCAACAAAAAAAAGAAACTGGTTGAGGTCAGGATTAGTATCTTTTAAGTTCCTTTAAAAGTAACCTGTGCTGGATGAAATCCATCCCTGTTTTGTCTCTCAGGGAAGGGCAGGTACAGGCACAGAGTATATGCATTCCCATGCTCCCAATCCCAAGGGAAATACATCCAGAACCAGCACTTTGGCCAAGGAAAAATCCTGTGTGGGATTTTCAATGATGGAATTTACACATTGACTTTGGAAATTCCCTTTCCCCCCAAACAGCTTGTTTGAATTCCCTCATAATATGCAGAACAAGGAATATTCTGTGACCTGTGTGGACAGTTTGCAACACTTTGTCTGTGGCTAATTGGGATTGTTCCCAGTGAGCTGTGACTGTGTTTGGGACAGTCATTAAGTCTGGCTTCAGGGCTCCAAGGCAGCTCTAACAACAATCCATTAACCATTCTGGGTTCCTGGAGGAAATTTTTTTGGCAGCTGCTCGTTGTAAACTGCAATTACACCTCTGATTAATGTCTTAATTACTTATAGCCTGCCCTGGCTTCCTTTAAGGATTTTAAGGTCAGAATTTGGTCTATGGAAATCTGGTAGTTTGTGAGAATGAAACTCTTCAGATAGTTTCTTTAAAATATTTGATACCCTATATAAATATTAAACTGTGATGGGAAGAGCAATGAAATTAAGCCCATTTTGTGAGTTGTATCCGTTTGGAATGGAAATTTACAGAACCAGAACTTTTATAGCCCTCTGAATTATTTAAAAAAATACATATAATTGCCTTGCCTTAGTTAACCAATCAAAGGTTGTTGATAGCCTCTGATAATGTTACGCCTCAATAAATGAGCAGAGTGAGGATAACTAATTTGACTAATAATTGTTTTGTTATTCTGTTACCTCTCCAAGATATTTGTACTTGTGTAATTTAGAATCATCCTCAAGTGGTCCAGACTTTGAAATCTCCTTGTTTCTTCTTTCATTTCACTCTTTTCCTCTTTGTTTTCCTGGACCAGGAGCTGGCTTTAGACCACGTGTTTGGATACAGAGGATTTGACTGTCGCAACAACCTCCATTACCTGAACGATGGTGCTGACATTATTTTCCACACAGCTGCAGCAGGCATTGTCCAAAACCTCTCCACTGGTAATTCTGCTTGAAACAATACTTGGAGATAAAAATTGCTTTATAAGGAAAAGATTTTTGATTGAAAGTCTGAACTTTTTCATATTCCCGTGACTTTCCCAGGTTGTGTATCCTGATAAATAGCAAAAACAAACCCACTGCAGGTGGCCTCTGGGGACTCCAGTCCTAGGACAGCCTCTGGCCTGGGTAACAAGGATGGCCCCGTCTGCCCTTTCTGGACCCATTCCCTGGGGAGGGCTTTGCCTCCACTTCTTCACTCCCTGCCTCAATTCACTGGGATTTCACAGGGAAGCCTGGCTCCTGCATTGGCAGTTTTGGTGTTTCTTGCAGTTATGGTGGCTATCGGCCGACTCTTGGGCTGATTCCCTGGATATGTAGATAATTTCCCAAATATTGGTTCTGTATCCAGCTCTGTGTATGGATGGTTGTGTCCATAGTGCATTTGGGAACGGTGCCTGGGAATGAGAGCAGAGCAGCCATGGGCAGCCTGAGTGGCCCCTCATCCCCTGCAGAGCTGTAACAAGCTGCCCAAACAGTCTGTGCCTCTGTGGTGGCTCTTCCCTCGGTCCTGTGGTGACTGAAATCCCGTTTGGATGTCATTAGGTAGCCAGAGCTTCTACCTGGAGCACACTGATGACATCCTGTGCCTGACGGTGAACCAGCACCCCAAGTACAAGAACGTGGTGGCCACCAGCCAGATCGGTACGTGACCCCCACAGCAAAGCTTTGCTCACAGCTTCCAGGGCACTGATTTATTTGGGGCTTTTCTGTGGGGGAATTTTCCTTTCTGTTGGATTTGGAAGAAGTAATCAAGCCCCGGGGTTTTCTTACTGTCTCAATTCCGTCTCTGATTGCGAGTGATTGGATTTTAGAGTTAATTGTAGTGTAATCATATTTCAGAAGGCAAGCTTTGATAAACTGCCTCATCATCTCAATAATCTGATTTATAGAATTCCTTCTTTCCTTCCTGTGTCCAAGGCACTGTTTAGCACAGAGAATACACTGAGCATCATTTTCTCTGCAGGAATACAGGAGCTATACTCAAAAGGCCAGAAACAGAACGAGATCCCAGCAGAAGTTAGGGCACGTATCAGGGGACAGCTGAGAAACCACATGTATTTGTGTGTTTATTATTCACATGGAGAGTCCTGCAGGAGTAAACATGGCATGGATGGGAAATGCAGGATGAGTTGTCCCAAGCCTGGAGAAGGATCTGCTGCCCCTTAGCCTAACGCTGGAATAATTGACCTTATGGAGGAGAACGGGGTCAGAGCGTCTCCTCAGCCCATTCCAGAAGGAGAATGGAGTCCGTAACTTGAGGACAGGAGTCCCTCAGCTGGGGCAGGGAATGGTAGTGATGGGCACAGTGACAAACATGAACCCTCTGCTGCCTGTCCTGAGCATGGTCACTGCAGCTGGGATGTGGAGGGAGCACCCAGACCTGCACGTGGTGCCAGAGCTGTGCAAAACGCTGAGTTGTGTGACATGGAAAAGGCTAAAGGCCCCTTTCCTAGGCCTCAGGAGATCAGTGCATCTGAGCCTGACTGATACTTTGTATAACTAAAGATTCACTTCACTTTTGAATTCAATAATTTTTAAAACCTGCATGCCTTTAACATTTCTTTTAGATATCATTTTTAAAACCTAAAAGTACTAAATATTGTTGCAATATTTGTGTATAAAAGCCAATATACCCAAAAAAGTTCAACAATATTCCTGCTTATTTGTTTTGTTGATTTAATCCATATCCATTTCCAAGTTTTTAATTTTATTTTCCTTCTGGTGCTGATGCTGGCACTTCAGCACGAGTCACATGACTTATTTCACCTATTGTTTTCCCTTGGTGCTTCCTCATTTGCCATTGCTCTCACAATGCAGGTGACATGACAGAATTCCCAGGTAAGGCTGATTTGTTTGTGAATTTAGCAGAGTCCTGTACGAGTTCCATGTTGCCTCGTTGTATCTGTGTGAACCATGGATACAAGTGAAACATCTGCAGGCAATTTCTTTTGCATGAGGCTCTTCATGAATGTTATGTTGTTCTTTTAGAACTTGTCTGACTTCATGGACTACAATGATTTACCCCCCTGTGTTTTGCAAGCTATTTTGATTTTTCTCTGTTTCCCAGTAGTGCTAATCTTCAAACAAATCCAACCCCCCCAACTAATGTCTGTTCAGGTTAAATGTTCTTCAAAAATGCCTGGTTTGCACTGAAGCTTTCCAGAATTAATTCTCTTTTACTGCCTCTCTCTGCCTGCAGGTACAACCCCCACAATTCATATTTGGGATGCCATGAGCAAGCAAACCCTTTCCATGCTGCGCTGCTTTCACACCAAAGGGGTCAATTATGTGAACTTTAGTGCCACTGGCAAACTTCTGGTGTCAGTGGGAGTGGACCCAGAGCACACCATCACTGTCTGGAGGTGGCAAGAAGGTAAAACCAGGGGGAAATCGTGTTCCTTCAGCCTAGCAGAGCTGTGCACAAGGATTGGCTTTGCCTTTCAAGTCTTTGGACTTTCCTGTCCTCACTCTGAGTATCCCAGTTAACCAGCAAAAGATGGCAAAGGGCTAGAAAACAGGAATGGGAAGATAAGTTTTAAACACCTGTTGTAAGGAGAAATTAAGGAAAGAATGATGCTTAAGAATGATGAAATTAAGGAAAATTGTTCCTTTTCTTTCCTAAAACACTTCAAGTACTATGATCGAGATAGGCCTTTGAGAAGTAATTTCCAGAAAATAATTCCCTTTGGAAACAGTGGAGGGGAGAGGAAAAGTGCCTCAGCTCATTAGTGTGTCCCTGTGCATTTTTCACCAGACAATGGCCAATATTTCTATGTTATTTCACTGACCCAGGAGACAGATTGTGCTATGAAGGCCTTAAATCTCCATTTCCTAAATCTGTGGCATACAATGGAATAACCAGGGACTCTGGGAGTTGCATTAAGATGTTTGATACACTAAATAGTGTTGGGATTTGCAGCTTTCAGCATCTGGGACACAGATCTCTAATTCAATTCCAGCTCAATTTATTTGATAAAACCATATCAGACCTTCCTTTCTCAGGTAAATTCAGCCTTTTTTTTTATCCTTTCCTCATTAAACCAGGGGCTAAAGTTGCCAGCAGGGGAGGCCACCTGGAGAGGATCTTTGTTGTGGAGTTCCGCCCGGACTCGGACACTCAGTTTGTGTCCGTGGGGGTCAAACACATGAAGTTCTGGACCTTGGCTGGCAGCGCTTTGCTCTACAAGAAAGGAGTCATTGGTTCCATGGAAGATGCCAAAATGCAAACCATGCTCTCTGTTGCCTTCGGAGCAGTGAGTTCAAATTACCTGCTGCAGGATTTTACACTACCTTTGTGTCAAACCTGCCAGGGTCAGTTTTCTTTGCTGAAATCCCACCCAGTGCTGGTTAGTGAAGTGTGGATTTAAAATCTGGGCACCTTGAGGTCCTTCCCTGAATTTCCTGAGCACAACTGGGTGAATGACTTCTGTTAAGTTCTGTGCACACCTACTGCCCTGGGTATTTTTTTTTTTTTATAACTTTGCTGGTTATTTATCTGTTTAACTTCAACTGTAATCTGTTCTTCCATGTATGATTTTTTCTGCTAATTGTATTTGGCATGACACATACCAGCAGTACCACCAATGGTGACAACCCAGTGCAGTCATTAAGGATTTTTAATTTAAAGAATTTTGCTTGAAGCTGAACAAAAATGCCAAGGTGTCTGTTTTATCAGAGACTTCTGCTGTCTGTTGCAGAATAACCTCACGTTCACTGGTGCCATAAATGGAGATGTCTACGTGTGGAAGGATCATTTCCTGGTCAGGCTGGTGGCCAAGGCTCACACAGGACCAGTGTTCACCATGTACACGACTCTGCGGGACGGGCTCATTGTTACTGGAGGGAAGGAGAGGCCGTAAGATACAGGATCTTCCTAAAGTGCCCAGCTTCTGTCTCTCTTGTGTGGTTTTGTTTTCATTATTTGTCCAGCACCCCAGAGATAAATGGTCTCTTTGCCTCTAGCAGTTTCACTCTCAATTTTGCATAACCTGCCCAGGTGGCTCAGTAAGTGAAGGACTAAAGGAGGATACTTGAGCATCATGGTGGCACGTGTTATGCAACAGGGACACACTGAACCTCTTTGGGATTGATCCAAACACCTGGATAAGTGCTCAGGCACTCCTGTTGCCTGAGCTCCTGCCATAACTGGAGTTTGCTTCATTTGTTAGCTCTGTCAAACTACAGCCAGCCTCTCCCAGTGGAGGTGCTACGGGTCTTGGCATTACCACAAAAAACAGAATTGCCAAGAATCAGAGATCTTAAGTGGGAAGAGAACAGTTTAGTTTGTACAAATTATGGTGCTGTTTCAAACATGAAGTGTGAAAGCATTTAATTTTTTTATTATTTAATTCCCATTGCACCATAACGAGGTGTCTTGCTATAGAGCGGAGAGTGGGTCAATGTAAGTTTTGTGATTTAAGCAGAAAAATACTGGTGGGATTTCCATGTGCAGAGGAGCCATGCAGGTAACACCAGGCCTCCTTTGCAGCACGAAGGAGGGGGGAGCAGTGAAGCTGTGGGACCAGGAGATGAAGCGGTGCCGAGCCTTCCAGCTGGAGACCGGGCAGCTCATCGAGTGCGTGCGCTCCGTGTGCCGGGGCAAGGTGAGGAGAGGGCACAGCTCGGCTGCTTCCCTGAGCTCCTCTTTGTTCTTCAAGTCACTAAACCCCACGGGGAGTTACTGAGAGACCGTGAGTCCTGGTAAAGTGGGACACAGCAGGAGTAACAGAGTCGTCTGACTTGCTGCTGTCACTCTTGCGTGTGTTCAAATTGTGAATGAGAAAGGAGCAGTGATGCTGCACAGGGTGGGACCTGACCAGCCCAGCGCTCCAGGGATGGTTTCTTTCTCATTTTGCCAAGGAATCTGACACATTCCTTGATAACAACACACTGAGGAATGCTGTTTTGTATTTCCAATCAAGTAGCCATTAACCAGTTACAAACTTAATATGTTTGTGCTTTTTCCAAGCATTTGCCAAGGAAGCTCTGGCAGTTACTGTTACACTGACCACCTCTCTCCACTCCTTTTCTTTGGCTACAAACAGGGGAAAATCTTAGTGGGAACAAAAGACGGAGAAATCCTTGAAGTAGGAGAAAAAAACGCTGCTTCAAACTTGTTAATTGACTGTCACATGGAAGGGGAAATCTGGGGCTTGGCAACTCACCCCTCCAAAGACATCTTTATCTCTGCAAGCAACGATGGAACAGCCAGGATCTGGGACCTGTCGGACAAAGTGAGTGCTGGGAACATAAAAGCGAGTGGTTAAAAATGAACATTTTATCCCAGCATCTGCTTTGCCAGCTGTGCCTTTAAGCAGCCCTGGAATGAGAGCAGGGTTTTCCCCCTGTCCTGAGCAGGTTTTGGTCTTGTTTGGCCCCAGTTCTTTCCTTGCTGAGAGGTGCCAGGCTGTCCCACATCCAGCACTCCCAGAGGAATGCAGAGATTCACCAGCACACCTGCCCATGGAGTGCCTGTTGTTGGGCATTGCTTATTTTGATCTAAATCTGCAGGCTGGGGACCAAGGAAGCATTCTAATTCCACATTGCCAGGCTGGGTGACAGGGACTGTGCTGTCACACACACACAGCCCCGGCCCATCATTCTGTCTCCCTGGCAGGCACAGCTCCATCCTCTTCAGAGCCTTCCTTTGGAACTCAGTATGTTGCCTCAGGATTTTTCCAAGTCAGATTGACAAATAACCATTTTAAAACACAACAAATAAAACATTAAAAAAAAAAAAAAACCAGCAAAAAGATTTCTGCTTATTTTGGCCAGCATAAACCTTTTCAAAAGGTTGTTACCTGAGTTAACAGGAATAATTTTAAATGAGGAAAATTAATATATTATAAACACAATCAGTTAGGTGAAAATGCAAAAGCTATCTAGGACATTTCCAAACATCAAATGAAATGGGGAAGCTCTGTGCCAATCTGCAGTTGTTGAAGATATCAAAGTCACCTTTGAAACAAATTAGGAAATAGATTTTTCAGCTCGTTCTGCTAAACAGTCCTTTTTCTGGTGTGAAACTGGATGCCAGTGTACAAAATAACACAAACACGAGCCCCCATCCAGATCACACATCTATTTGGAAGTCTGCTCAGCGCCATACGCCTGGTGGGCTGCGAGTCTGGGTGTGACATTGCAGGTTTATGTTTAGAGGGAAACAGAGCCCGCGATCTGTTTTTGATGAAGCAAGTCTGATGCTTTGTGTTTGGGAGCTGGCCGTGTGCCGGGGAGGTGTGAGCCCGTTGCGTGTGTCCCCGCAGAAGCTGGTGAACAAGGTGAGCCTGGGGCACCCCGCGCGCTGCGCCGCCTACAGCCCCGACGGCGAGATGGTGGCCATCGGCATGAGGAACGGAGAGTTCGTCGTCCTGCTGGTCAACAGCCTCAAGGTCTGGGGCAAGAAGCGGGACAGGAAGTCTGCAATTCAGGACATCAGGTAGGAGGTGCTCAAAATACACAGCCCTGGCTCAAGGAAACGGCCATGGAGTGCCTGTCGTGTTTTTTCTTCTTTTTCTGCCTGTCGCCCACCCAGGGACGCCAAATGTGGGGATTTTCTCTTCTTTTTCTGAGAAAGTTCCCAAGGTGTTAAAAGTCCTTTTCTTTGCCCAGGAGAAGAAAGACGTGCAAATCTTCGGTCTTCAGATACTTTTATTATTGTTTATAATAGCTTATCTAGAACACTGCTCTCTCTGTCCTGCCGAGGTGTTCACAGCACGACAGTTCCAGGCTATTCTCCCCCCGAGAGGTGGTGGTTTATCTTTTATACTAAGAACTACGTATACCTTATTTACAATTATTCTCCAATATCTATCATCTACGTTAGACAATGTGTATTCTACTCAAACCAATCACAAGTGCTACTATCACAGCAGAATCATGGAGGAGATGAAGAAGGAGGAAGAAGCCTAAAAGCCATGCGGTTCCTCCATCTTGGCTTCACCCACCCCCATGTACCAAACTTAAAATCTACTTTTCCACCCTGTGACAATCTTATTATTAATCTATTTAAAGTTGTGAGACTTGTATTTTTTCTTTTAAAGCTGTTAATTTCTCCCATAGACTAAAATCCAAACCACAGGTGTTTTAAGCTTGTTGCCAGGGCTTCTGAGCCCTCTAGGCCTTATACACAGGTCCCTGAACCCCCAGAGCAGTCAAGGACAAGCTCTGGATTCCCACAAGTGCCGAGTGGATGTGCAGAGGTTTTGTAAGTCCGTGTTTGTTGAAACCTGTGTGAGCTGGCCAAGGGCACTGTGGTGGTGCTTTAATTCAGTTACAGCCACACTGCACAACTGTAGTTATGGCAATTAATTCTCCAGATTGCAGTTCCTGTTGCTGACTCCCAGAGGATTAGTGTCACTCTGCACACTGTGCTGTGGCTTTCTGCTTTTATAACATCGTTTAAGCACGAACAATATAGAAGAGAGTCATGGAATGGGCTGGGTTGGAAGGGACCTTAAAGCCCATCCAGTGCCACCCTCTGCCATGGGCAGGGACACCTTCCACTGTCCCAGGTAGCTCCAAGCCCTGTCCAACCTGGCCTTGCACACTTCCAGTGGTGGGGCAGCCACAGCTTCTCTGGGCAACCTGTGCCAGGGCCTCCCCACCCTCACAGGCAACAATTCCTTCCCAATATTCCATCTAACCCTGTCTTCTGTCAGAGATATCTTGAGTCTTTCTCTTCTTTTAAGCATCAAGTTTTGGTCTGGGCTCAGTCTTGCTGTTGATAGAAAATTTTTTGTATTTTCCATTTTAAAAAGTTACTGTCATTTTAGCATGAGATGTAAAAGCAAATCTTGCACCAAAACAGCCAGTGGCATCCCCACTCCATGTTTTATTGTCTAGGATCAGCCCAGATAACAGGTTTTTGGCAGTGGGCTCACAAGAACATACCGTGGATTTTTATGATCTCACTCAAGGCACAACCCTAAACCGAATTGGCTACTGCAAGGACATTGCCAGCTTTGTCATACAGATGGACTTCTCTGCAGACAGCAGGTACATCCAGGTATGTCTGGGATAGCCCCCAGAGTGCTCGGGTTTGTTGTGGCACCGTTACAAGATGGAGGCTCGAGCTGTGCCAAGGGCAAAGCATTATCCCAGGTCAATGGAACAGGTGCAATGCTGAAAGCAAAACTGCGGATTATAACCGGATGAAAGCAGTTCTCTTCCTCCCTGAGGCTGGGATGTGTGTGAGAGCTGGGTTAATTTGTTTTAATTAAATTGTTAATTTGAAGAGGTTCCCTTCAGAAATGTTTCTGATTTAGTAAAATTAGGTTGAGATAAAGTAAAGTATAGAAGGCAGAGAAAATCTGTCAGCTCTGCATGTGAACATCTTCCATCATCATCCTTTAACATTGTTATCCCTTTATATGGAACATGATGAATTCCAGATAATGAGGAAAAAAGAGAAATGTTATCCTAGGTGTTAAATTTCTGATAAGATGTGGTGAGGCTACTGGAAATCCTAAAGAAAATGATGCATTTATAGCAGAGTTTCCAAGTTTTTCCTTTCCCGCTTTCAGGTATCCACAGGTGCCTACAAGCGTCAAGTTCACGAGGTGCCACTGGGAAAGCAAATCACAGACCCTGCAGTCATAGAGAAAATCACCTGGGCCACATGGACCAGGTAGCACCTAACGAGGGCATGGGGCCAGGGCCAGCACCGGGAACAGGTCCCTGTCTGGGTGTGTCAGTGCCCAGATGTCCCCAGGGCCTGGCAAACCTGCGAGGGCACCCAGGCTCGGCTTCCACAGAGCTCCATGCGACTCCCTTGGGGTTTTACACACAGCGGTGGCTCTTTGGTGTCTGTAGTAATTAGCGCTGTTAATTACACCAGGGGCTGCCACAGAGCCACAGTGGTTCATTGCCACTCATCCCAGGCCCCTCACGCGGCTCTGGGCCACTCCAGGCAGCCTTGTCCCACCCACACCAGCAGCACGGAAGGCCTGGAAGCGTGCACTGATTGTATGAAGGAGTTGTGAGTGTCATTAGAATGTATTTCCTGACGTGGATGAACACAGCAATCTGCCCCCAGCATTGCAGGACTGTGGCTGTGCTCTTCCTGAGAGAAGTGGGACAGGACAAAGGCAGAGCTGACAGTGGGTGGGAACCAGTGGGAGAAGGTAAATGAGAATCCTCCTACTCTGACTGCTCTGCTGGCATACAATAAAAACCTGCCCCAAATTCCCCATTTCAGAGGACTCGTGATAGCTGGTGAGAGGGGCCAGATGCCTCTGGCAGTGACTCTGTGAGTAAATGATTACAGAGAACTGAAGCCAGGGGCAGAACACCTATTTCTGAGGAGTCAACATCCAGACAAGCATTCCCTCATTCAGGAACTCATGGCTAAGGAACAGAGCAGTCAGAAATCCCAGGGGAAGGCTCATAGAGACCAGAGCTGCACAAGATGCTGGTGTAGAATGAGAATGATGCCAGTGGTATCATGGCAAATAAACCTAAGGATTAATGCATAGAGATTACTTAAGAATCACATAAAAATGATGTATTAGTGTGATGGTCTCCATGATGAGCTCATCCTTTAGAGGGGACAATTTTATTTTAAATGCAGCAATTTTGTATTACTGATCTCTGTTGGCTCTGCAGCCTCAGGAAGAGCAGCAGCAGGTTAAGTCCTGTGGTCTAATGCATTTTATTTACCTTGGTTTTGGAACAGCATTCTTGGAGACGAAGTCATTGGGATCTGGCCACGAAATGCAGATAAAGCAGATGTCAACTGCGCCTGTGTGACCCACGCTGGCCTCAACATAGTCACAGGAGACGACTTCGGGCTGGTCAAGCTGTTTGACTTCCCATGCACAGAGAAATTTGTAAGTGCCTCTTTTATTTTCACCTGAGCAGCTTTTGCTTTTCCCACACCCCTCAGCACGCGGTGTTACAGCCCCCAACCAGCGTGGCCCATCCTCAGGAAGCTCCTCCAGCATGCAAACAGCGCGGTCCATCCACGGGCAGCTCCCAGGGAGTGAAAAGGCCTTGGGGTCAGGATGGCTGTGGGCACAGAGCTTTGCCTGCTGCCATCCCTGAGCTGCTGTCCTGCCCCACAGGCCAAACACAAGCGGTACTTTGGGCACTCGGCGCACGTCACCAACATCCGCTTCTCGCACGACGACAAGTTCGTGGTGAGCACCGGAGGGGACGACTGCAGGTGAGCGGGGCTGGGGCAGGCACACACAGAGAGAAAGGGACACAGGTGTGTGCACACAGCCACACAGGTGTGTGCACACACAGCCACACAGGTGTGCGCACACACACAGCCGCACAGGTG